>OOFC01015648.1:0-30709 GCA_900323345.1 Pseudochromis fuscus | reverse complement strand
TGGGAGCCCATTTTTAATCTTAACCACAACCAGCATTTGGGTCTCAACCTAGTCATTGAAAAACAACTGCATCAATGTGTGTGTGTGTGTGTGTGTGTGTGTGTGTGTGTGTGTGTGTTTACACAGGCTGCAGTACGTGGTTGGCCTACGGCCTTGTGCAGCTGCATCATAGCCTCGCGGTGCTGCTGGCTGATGCTAATGGGGTTTCCTTATTTCAGACCAACCTTCCACTCCTGTCTTTCAGCCATCTCACTGCCAGCCAGGATGTGTGTGTGTCTGTGTCTCCGTGTGTGTGTGTGTGTGTGTGTGTGTGTGTGTTTGGCCTGCATGGGAGACTGCTCAAAAAAAACAGGGAGCTGTCACTGGTCCTTGTTGGTCTTGGATTGTTGTGTTCCAGTGCATTTTTCTCTTCTCTTTCTTCTTCTCCTGCCTCTCTGTCTTGCATTGCATTATGTGTTGTGTGGTTAGCCCAGATCTTTAAAGTCTAAACCTCCGGATGATGCTCTCACTAACCCAGGACAAGGCTCAAATAACTAGCACACCTCCACCTGATGGCACGTTTTGGTTTTTGTTACAGATTTTACTTTATAATCTGACATCTTTTCCGTCCATGTTCTCGAGATGTGCTGAGTCATGTTGTCGTGTCCCTGCAGAACCCTGGTCCGGTTCCTCTGGCCAAGAGGAGAGAGGACGAGGCGTCAGTAGGAAGCACACCACTGGCCAAACAGCCCTCCAATCAGGCGTCAGACTACGCCAGCAGCCCTGTGAAAACCAAGACGGTGACAGGTAGGTTGAAGTGACATCACACAGTGACAAGACATCACATCGGTGCGGTGGAGAGGTTTAAGCACATAAAGGGAAATGATGTAGACTTGTTTGGAGTAAAAACTCTCCTCTCAAACTTTGACTGTAGTTGTCTTTCTGAATAACCACACTTAGCACTGGATGTAGTTAACCTTGTTTTTTATGCAATGAATCCATGTTATTATGCTGTTACATAACACAGCTAGAGTGCGCTGACACCTGAGTGAACCCGTGTCTCGGAGGACACCACATATCCAGGCATGTCATCTTTGTTTTCCTCCTCTGGTAGTATTACTGTGGCTCTGTGGGCTCTGGATGCCCAGAATAGATGAGTGGCTTGGCCGCATGCAGCCTCCCTCTGTGCCAGTTTTCCACTTTCTAGGACCCCCCTGTTCAGAACAAATAGATGGAGCGCACTTGCACCAGTCCACACAATACTTATGAACAGATGCATGCAAGCTCATATTTACAGATGTATACCTGTAGATGCTCTCACACATACTCCAGATCTGAATGGTTGGTTGGAGGACAGATCCAGATCCAGATCTTGTCGAGGATGTGACTGTTTGCTTTAGTGTAAAGAGCTTTGTGTAAGTTTTTAGTTTTAATGTTGCTGGATGGAGGAACGGTCAGGAGGGAGGAATTAAGTTACTGACATGTCATTAAGGCTACAAATGCACTGCAGAATGAACTGGTATTTTCATAAGTGTGAAGGATCTGTTTAGGTGACCTCAGGGATATTGTATGACCAAAAAAACCTACCTGAAACACCACACACACACACACACACACACACACACACACACACACACACTGTACTGTATTTTTAGACTCCTACCTGGGAGGATGGCTGGAGCTGTCACTCTGTTTAGGAGCTGTCCATGACACAACACAGAGCCTCCCTCAACTACAGTTATGGTTTTCATTCAATGCTCATATGGTTATTTATAAACTCTAATCGCCCACCGCCTCCCTCACATGTTCCCCTATGGATATTTAATTAATGTGATCCAATGGAACGTCTCGGCCGGCTTAATCTACCAGAATTAGTTACAGAGTTTAAAAATATGAACAAATAAATAGATTTTCAAGTCTTCCCGGGCTCTACTGTTTGACTCTGTCAGTGTTTAGGCTCCAGGTCTTTTAAACACTGTAACAGTTTAAACAATGTCTGCCAAAGCATCGTAGTGACGAGTCAGGGGAAATAAGCAAGCGGGTCTATTTTTTTTTCTTCCTTTTTTTTTCTCTCTTTAAGTCCCTGGGAAATGTGTTCCCTACAGTAGTGATGAATCCCTGTTTGTGGTGAAGTCATCCTGTAGCTGTAAATAACATTTCATATGTATAACATTCTCCCATGTCAAGTGCTTTGATAGGAAAAATGTTCCTTTGACATTTCAGAGTCTAAAAACGGCCGTTAGGTTCTTTCCTCGCTCGCAGCCGAAAGGTCACGCTGCTGTTTCCTCCTGGTTTTCCCTCTGTTTCATCCCTAATGGCTTTTCCACGCCGCAGCATCTTTGCTTACTCGCATCTCAACAGTGTATTTTCTCATTAGGTGTTGTCAGTAAACAATCACCCCGGCTCCAGCCCTGCACACAGCTCCATCAGGCTGCAGTTTGTCAGCAGCACTCACACACGCCGTGCTGTCCATCTCTGCGGCTGCTCCTCCGTCTCGCTGTCTGACCTTTTGTTTTTTTGTCTGTGAGGTTGTTTTTGTGCCTGGCTCGCTCTCTGTTTGTCTTTCTGTTCAGTTTTTTCCTTTCTTGTCATCTTTCTTTTTTAGTCATCCCGTCCTCCACCAGCTCTTTGTAAATAACAACCACACACACCTACATACATAGCATTACACATCGCGGTGCGCCTGTTGTGAAATGTGGAGGGGACTGCACATCTGGCTCTGAATTATGTCTGTTGGAGTGTTTAGTGTTTGGCATATTTGTATATGGCACTGGCATTGTTGGGCTGCATTAGTTAGTCAGAAACACATACTGACTCAGACTCCAGCTCTTTCCTATCCAAATATTTCTCTTGTGAAGTGAAAACAAGACGTTGGTAACTAGGTGCTCGCACTAAAAATGTTTTTTAATCCAACATCCCGCCCCCCCCTCACTCTCCACGTTGGAGTAAGTGAATCGGATCTTGTCTGCAAATTGCTGTGGTGTTACAGGAGACGATGTAATGAAAAGTTACAAATTGTTTCCGCGAGCAATCAGAATAAGAAAAGGGCAGAGGCATTTAGCCCTTGTGGTTTTAATCATGGTGAAACAATAAGCCTCCCCGCAGTCAGAAGATCCTGATAGACCAACACTGCAGAGGAGCACAGCAGGTACTCTGCCTCCCGCATCCCGCAACTCCACTTCACTCGTCTTTGTTACATAATAAAACAGTCCTCCTGCAGTTAACTATTTTATTTCTCCGTGTGCAGAAAATGACCTCATGTTATGGTCCACTACAGAAAAATCTGAACTGGCCACATCTCGCTGGGTTGTGGTGATACCTGATACACTGTTTGAGGGTCTTAAATTGAAATTCTGTTCCACTTTATTTCTCTTAATTATTTGTTGTTCCTGAGATTAATTTTGGGAATGATAAATGGCTTGTTAATTGTAATGTGATATCCCCCGTGATTGGCCGAGCCTGTTGTGGTGGGTGCTCCATTTCTCCTGATACGTAGTTTAATGTAGTATTTACTGATGCAGGTTGGATAAAAATCCAAACACAAAGGGAAGTGGCACATGTTAACTCTACAGTGAGAAACTTTAGGCTCCAACACGGCTGAAGGTCGTGGGAATAATACATGTGGATTGTGTTGTTGGGGTGGATTTCCTCCCAGTCACCTCTGGAGAAGAGCTGCTGACATCCAACATGTTATGATTGGAGTTCGGCTCCTTAAAGATGATTTATTAATTGCTTTACCATGCGTGGTAAAGCCAGCGCTCTGAACAGGGAGCTGCGTGTTTAAACAGCAGGGGGATGATGGGATCTCACTCTGGTCGAGCTGTTATGTTAAAAAACACTGGTCCTTCAGTCCAGCTTGGTTATTAGTTTACCATGTTTGTCTGTGGTGTTTATACCATGTTGACTTTTAGCTGGACATAAAACTGTCTTCTGCTTTTTCCTGTCAGCGAGGGGCATTTCATCGCCGGAGTCATTTAACCACATCCAATCATCTGATGGATTTTTTTTAGAATCTATTTGTAACTGCTGCGTGTTTACCTCAGGACATCCGATCCAGCTGTTTAGCTTGGATTGAATCAATACGCTGTAATGATTTACTGAAGGGTAAAGCTGATGGGAATCTAGCTGAGAAACCACCAGTGCGTCTTGATGGATCTTAATCGCATCAGCTGCATCGGAGCAAAGTTTTCAGGCAAATTAATAATTACCCTGAGAAACAAATTGTGTTGTTATAAGAAATGAATTGAAATGGTTCAGTTCATTTTCCCATTTTTGGAGCAGGTACACAGATCCTCTTTTTTTCCCTTGTTCTTTTTGCTAAATGATCACTTGGCATTTTCCTTGATAGCACTAATGTGCTTGTTTTAACATGACTCCAAATAAACGTCCGGATATATGACAGGGCCGATTTTAGTTGCAGGGTTTATTGCCGGCGTCTAATTTCTCGGGGGACTCTAAGGGGGTTTGTAATCACTGCAGCAGACGTTTTATTTTTCAGTCTTCAGTCATTTGTTTAGGTAAACAGAGGATAGATGTGCAGGTTGTTTGCCAGTTGGAGTCAACACGTGCTCGAACTGCCATTCACAGGGATGCTTGGGGAATAAACACATAAGACAAGCTCTGGTTCAACAGAGGCAGGCGGCCAACTGGACTGCCATCACTGCTGCTGCTGCTGCTGCTGCTGCTGCTGCTCAGTGGACCGTCAGGAGGAGACACCACCAGGTTCTCATAGGAACCACAACACTGTTACACGGAGGCCAATTAATTCCAATAAGTAGCCCCTGAATGTTTGCACATCATGCTTTGATGCTGGATGTTCGCTGTGAGATTTATTTGTGCTGATGTTGCAAATGATGTCTTTTAAGTTACAACTTTCCAAGTGCCTCCACACTGCTGTCTTACTGAAACACACATGTTGATGCTCGCTGTGCAGAAGGTTTCGTTTAGAAACTGCATCATGGCTGCAGGACGGCTTCAAGTGAGATTGTCTACACACTGTGCTGGCCCCACACTGTGTTTGCTAACCATGGATAAAAGTGGTCAGTTTGAAAATATAAGTCAACAGCTCGCATGTCTAGAGTGTGGTTGTTTGAAATACTATTATAAGATTAAATGACCCGATGTGCTGGATATATGGAATATTGAGATAGAGCTGTGTTTTGTTCCGCCTGATTATAAATTGGCAAGAGCCGTCTTTTTCTGTGCCTATTGATTATCATAGTTTTCCACTGGAGCTATTGATTTCCCCACAAAAATCACCTCGGGGAATTAACAGAATAAATCATAATCCACTGAAAGAAAATAATTTTCAGCGTTTTTAGCAGTTCAAAGCCTCCTCAGAACAATTGCACTCGCTACATGTCCCTGCTTCCAATTGGCCATTTGAACGCTTGCCTGGCACTTTTATGATGTAAAGAGAGTGTTATGTTGTTTTGTTACCACACTCAGCCCTAGCTACAGTTTCGTAGTAATCAAGGGGGACTTTCCTGCAGGCTGTTGGAAGGTGCCTGTTAATGTGTAGGCAAATGTACAGAGACACACAGAACCAGTCGACTGCAGATCATTTCCCCAGAAAGCACCGAGGGCAAGGTGATATCATGCTGGGGCTGCGGGGCTGCCCGGCTCCATAACCCACATCCACTCGGCTCCGGTTGGCAGCAAAATATTTCAGCCTCCGTCTCTTCCTCTCTGGTTTTGGTCGGTGCACATGTTAAATATACAGGGCACATGTTACAAGACACCGCTGACTCCCAGAACCAACGCCGGCTGAACTGGACTGAAGCCAGTTCTGTTGGACGACTGCTGAGACTTTGAATGCAGCACTTGGTAGAAGGTATTATAGTTACTCTCAACACACACACACACACAGGTCTGCAATCAGGCCTGGCTCTCCAATACTGCACTGATACTACACAAACACCATTTCTTCACAGTAGTATGAGTAGTAGTCAGTTCTCATGTCTTTTGGTTACTGGTCAGTTGTTGTGGTCTTGCTGAATATTCTGGTGGATGAACTTCAGAGTCTGAGGTTTGTTACAACACTGGTCCCTGAACTCACATCACAGGTTTGTTTTAAGGTTGCTTAGTTACAACATCACAGGAGTGTTAACGGTTGTTTTTGTGTGATTATCTTTACAAGAGAGGCGGTGGAGAGAAGACTTTGAAAACAAGTCGTTCCTCCTCAGTTTGAGGTCGCTTTCTGTCTGCCCGCACAATTACGCCACAAATTGGTTCACATAAAACTAGCCTCTAAGTATTTTCTTTATTTGTCCCTAATGAATGTTCTTGTTGGCAGCAGCACCGGCTTTCTGATCAAGAGCCTCCCAAGTCCCGAGCTTCTCATTGTTCTCTAACATCTACCAGAGTAATGACCTCACTGGCTTTTCTTTTCAATCCTAAAATTAGCCGTTGGCTCTGTGAGAACATACTTCTTCTGCTGAGAAACCTATCCTCCTTACTGGCCGGGCTTCCTAAAGGTTGGAGCAGAGAGCTGTTGTCTCTGCTTGTGGTCGGCATGATGGGATTAGATCAGATTGTGCTGTTTACAGGAAGGAGCAGGAAGAGACATTTTCAGTGTTTGTGCTCGACACTAATATCTCTGGTGATGCTCATCGCTGTGCTGCTCATAAAAACATACTGATGACTTCTCTGGGATCTCAACCGGAGAAGAAAAAAGAAGTTTGGAAAGAAGGTTTCATGGTTGAGAGACGTATATTATGGAAAGACATAAATTAATATCTTTTGGAGGAATAAAGGGCAGAGAGAAACTAATATATACATGCATATACACATTAATATAAAAGAGAGAGCACTGATGAGAGGAGTTCAGGCAGAACTACACAGTCATACATAACTATAATCCAAGCCCAAGTAGCCTGATGGAAGTCAGGCAGGTTTTTATTGGCTGCTGTGTGCTTTTCAGGAGGGGATAATATTTTCATTGTGGAGTTATTTATATAGTTTAATTTTTCTGGTAAAGTCAATAATTTATCAAGGTAATGATGGTTGGAGTGGGGAAAGAAAACAAGGACTGGGAGAATAATGAGATAAAAGCCCCCACCTCCCTCAGAAGGATGGTGGCGGTCTATAGGGGATCCCGCTCGCTAGATTAGAAAGTCCACATACCGACGAGCCTGCACAAACCTCTGCCTGACTTCCAGGACAGGCAGAGCGCTCAGTGGGGAATAGATGCATCCTTTGTAGCCTGTATGATATGAATGATAAGGGTGTTAGGCCTTGTGGATGTTGGCTGTGGTTTTGGAGGTTGAAGCGAGAGGAGCAGAGAAGGATGTTGGGGTTGAGCTGTGGTTCATCAGATGCAGTGTGGATTGTTGTGCAGGCTGGAGGGGGGTTAGTAACAGAGGGACCAGATGATTTCCCATCGAATGTTTCAAAGACTCTTAGTGTCATACAACAAACTTCTTCACATGCTGTGTTGTGGACTGGAGAGCAGAAGAGCTCTCCTCTCTTGTCGACACATTATTTGAAATAACCCAACATGCACAGAGAGCACAAACCTCCACCGAGGCAAAATCCATATTGGTCAAACTCGAGATGAGAAATGCATTTGATGTTCTTACCTTAACTGGTGGGAGGCTGTGCTGCAGCCCAGGTAGCAGAGAGAGGACCATGCGGTGTGTGTTATAGATGAAGTCTGGGGAAAGAGGTACGATGGAGGCGGCTGAGGCTCAGGTGGTAGAGCAGGTCGCCTATGAATTGTAAGATTGTGGGTTTGATTCCCGGCTCCTCCTGTCCACATCTCAAAGTGTCCTTGGGCAAGACACTGAACCCTAAGTTGCTCCCAGTGGTGGTTAGCACCTTGCATGGCAGCTCAGTAGCCATTGGTGTGTGAGTGTGTGTGTGAATGAGTTGCCTTGTAAAGTACTTTGTGACCGAGCTAAGGTCAAGAAAGTGCTATATAAATATAATGTACTCCAAGATAAATTTCTTAAAACACACAGTTGTTTTGTCCTGTGTTTCTGACTGATAAAGCTAACGTTAGCATTGGCTAACCAAATATACATATCCTGCTACACACTGTAACAAGCTGTGAGATGATTTGATTAACATTTCCATATACAGGTTGCTGTGGACTGTAGTCGACACCAAAACATCCTGATGTCCTCCACAGTCTCTATGATATAATACATCCAGGGATCCTCCATAAACATTAACACATTAATAAGAGACAGTTTTATTATTAACTTCCTGTGACTCTGTAAACTCTGGGATGACGAAACAATAAAATGTAACATGTCTTCCACTTTGTTACAATATGTTACAGTGTTTTTAACGACAAGATATGTCAGCTAACTGAAGTGAGATGACTAAACTTAACTTACCCAACATTAGTTACCTTTCAGTCATAACTTGTGTAATAGTAACTTACCAGTTACTTCAATGTTTCCTCAGAATACCTCAGTACCAGTCTGCACACATACAGTCTGTGAGTGCAAAAAACAGTGTTATAGATCTTTTATACCAGTGTAACAACTCAGCACATTAACAAACTGTTATGGGAACAAATTAGACTATCGCCCTTCTCATACTGGATTAATGGGAACCACTGCTGCCACCTCTCACACCCACACCCCTCGCTCTTCCAGTCAGCCTCGCCACAACGCCACTTTTTGATGGGGGCTTCAATAACGCTCTAACAAATGGAGTCACGTAAATATTTAAATAAACACTGACCTGCATCCAAAACAAATAGGCGGGCAGGTTTATTAAAGAGCCCCATTGCTGCCTCTGCACGCAGCTGTAACAGAATATACAACACTTCAACTCACTGTAAACCATTTGTAATAGGGAACATACCAGAAAGATAGCAGGCGGCACGGCGAGGCGCACAGATCCCTCAAAGAGGCTGTTTTCATGGTGGAGCGACTCGGCGGCTCGTCACAGACGTATGGATGCTCTGCTCTGTCGTTGTTGTGAAGACTGTTAAATCTGCAGTGGAGCGTTCGCTGGCACTCTTCCTGTTTGTGGGTGTACCAGTGACTTTGTGTGTGTTCAGTCGTGAGTGTGAATTGAATGATGTGCGACTTACACTGGCCACACCGCACACGCCCTCACACGTTTTACAGCCATGTTCCTCTGCTGCGGCGGTGTCGTGATGTGCGTTACGAAATGAGGCAACATTGATTTGTTTCTCGCCCGTAATGCGGCTCTGATCACTCGACACATGCTCAGGCTGCGGGCTTCAAAGGACACGGACCTTTCACTTGCTGGGAGATGTGATGGAGCTGTTAAAGAGGCTGAATAACCACCATCACAGCACGCCGATGTTTATAGGGGACTGGACTGGCAGCTCCACAAACCAGCACAACACCAAGAGAGGAGCGGTTGGAGGGAGTGGGAACAAAACAGAGGAGGAGAAGTGAGGGAAATGGTGTTCGGCCAGAGTTTGGCCAATAACATATTAGCCTAATGGCCTGACAGAGGGTGAAAATGAGGACATGGCTGAGATGGCACGAGGCAGGGGGAATAACCCCACTTTAAGAGGACTCTCAGGACTTGTTAGGCCTGGGCAGGTTTAAGAGCTTTGGGCGCTCCTGTCATATTTCTCTTTCATTTGATTGTAGACCTCTTGTGTTCGCTCTGTCCTCCTCATGCTCTGTCCCTGCCTGCCTCTCTCATTCTCCAATCCCCTCCCTGCAGGAATGGCAGGCGCCAAGTCACTATAACGAGATATGGCAGTTTCATTCCAAATAATGACCCCAAGATTAACAAACACAGTCCTGGAACGGTATTTAAAACCAACCAGAGAGCTTCATGCAGACTGGCCTTGCATTGTTACGGCCTCTGCTGTACTCCGGCACACTTTCTGATTGGCCTAACAGACTCTCTCCAGGGTCCACACTTTGGCCTACCCCCAACGTAAAAAAAAGAAAAAGATGGTCAAAAATCCTCTCCTTGGGTCAAGGTTAGCCAGGATTAGAGCAATAACCAGTTTTTAGATGAAATTTGCAGCCAGTACAACCCCTGTGGCCTCAGCAGAAACTAATCATCTGAAGAAGCAGTTTGCCTGGTGAGAACAATGAGTGAGGTGAGAAGGCAGGAGAGGGTCAGGGTGTCACAGGCTGGATTTAACACTAATGATTCTACTGTTCATGAGCCCAGTGACGTGTGTGTGTGTGTGTGTGTGTGTGTGTGTGTGCCCTAATGTACACATGTATTACTGCTCAGTGTCAGAGCTGTGCATTATGAAATTTATAATGCAGGTTTATGGGAGTACATACTGCACGTAATCACATACCCCTGTGTTCTTGTGATCTTGCATTTAAACTCAAATCAGTGTTAATTTTGCACACACACACACACACACACACACACACACATACACACACGCACAGTTATATAGTCCCCAGTTTGAAGTCATGCAGGGTTCACTCCACCCTCATGCTAACACTCTCATGGTGTGTAATAGATTATTTTAGTAACTTGCTATAAGTGTGTGTGACCAGGATTAATGTTTTTGAAGCTTAAGAGGGTGGTCTCTATTTATTTTAAGATTTCATCAGTGATGATTGGTGAGGGTGTGAACTCATTTTGGGGTCTGTTTTGTTCATGTGTTGTCAGGGCGGTGTGTGTGTGTGTGTGTGTGTGTGGATATAAGTTTGTGTTGTATTTTCCATTGTGGCAAGACACTGTTTAGTTGGGCATGAATGTATGGGGGCGAGGTAACCATGACGCTGACCAGAGGGGTGAAGCCGTGTTATTACCAGCGATAACCACCAGTGAAGTCGAGCACACCAGAGCGAGCACACAGACAGTGATGCTCACATGGCTGCAGATGCTGACTCATGCTAATGTACACATGCAGATGTCACAACTTACTTTACAATTAAACACACACATACGTGTACACACGCAGGGCCGGCCCAGCCCCCGGGGTAATGTCTCCCTGGTCTAGACAAGTGGGCCACATGACAGGAGAGCAGTAGCCACAGAGCTCTGTCATGTCTGTGTGGATCCCCTGCAGAGCTGAGGAGGAAATAGCTCGCTAACGCAGTGTGACAGGAAAACTCCAACACACACACAGTCCTTTACAACAAACCTCTATTGACAACTCAATGATATCACAGCAGTTTATGCAGCACTTTATTCACATTACTCAATGAAAGACAGTCTATGAAACACGATCTGTCCTGTCAAAGTCAATTTTGCCATCTTTGACTGTGTGGGTATTTAGTGTAAGAACACTGGGATTGGTTGTGTTAAAGGCACACAGAGAAAATGCAGCTGATGAATAAGAGTGAAGGAGAAGGTCGATTGGAAAGTACAAGTTGCCAAATGTACAAAAAGTGCAGTGCAACACTGACTGTAGGCATCATGACAAATACAGTCCATTTCATAGTCCCCAAGTACCAGAGGCACCTGGATGCTGAGCGTGAGAAAATACTGAAAGAGAGTCCAGACACAATGATCTCCACCATCAGTCTGCTCTCTCCCACTTACACACACAAACTTTACACACATGCACCTGCGACCTTAGTCACTCAATCACATGCACACATGCATGAATACACACACGGGCTTGACCCACAACTTTTAGGCGAGTTCCCATAGCGATCATAAAGCAGAGTAACTACCCATCCTTTATGTCCGTTGCCCCAGTAACGTGCTGTTATGGCCATGCCAATCCACTTGGTGATATTTGGGAGTGTGGCGTCTGAGGAGACACAGCAGAGCTGTGACATCATGAAACAGCAGGACAACTGTGGGATAGAGCTGCTGAGCAAGGCAGACCTTTAAATCATGGAATATGCCTTAATGTGTCTTTGGAGAGACCCCCTTCAATAACCTCTGACGCCCTGATGGCTTTAACATCCACAGACCTCAGGTTAACCTGGTAGGATGTGTGTTCTGTCTGCTCCTCCCCGTTTCTGCTTCTGTACATCCCTCTGTGCTCTCCTCTCACATCAACTGACCCCTGAACATGGAGGGTGGATGTAGATCTTGAGGTTCATGTGTTGGTGCAATGAAGAGTTGAATGTTTGTTGCCGTGTGATTTCTGTGCCTGACTGTTGCCATGAGTGTCGGCACAGACAATCTGCCTTCGTCTGGACCACAGCAGGCACTAGGACATGTCATGTCTAGAGCAGTGTGTGTGTGTGTGTGCATGTGTGTGTGTGTGTACGTGCATGTACAGTCTCTCAGTTCTCATACTTGCCTCTCCCGCTGTAGGAGACAAGAAACCTGAGTGCCAACATTACATCACCTCAATGAAGTGTCAGTTGAGCATCATATAACATGATACTGTACAGCAAATGAAAATAACAGTGAATTATGAAGAGAGTAAAATAAAGGATAAATGCAGGGCAGCACATTTTCTCATGTTAATAAATACAATATTGATTTTATTTAAGACTTCACAGGGTGTTACTTTACTTCTGTGGTAAAGTGGTTACTCCACCAGTTGACTAAATGTTTCAACAAATCAAACTGACATCAGTGCCGGGTACACACAGTGTTGAAAGGGTGATACACGATGAGAGCAGTTGATTGTTTAATAAAAGCTTGAATCCAATGTAATCTTTGTTTTTATTATTTCCCAGAATCACGTCCCCTGTCCATCCCAATGAGAGTGATGCCTGACACCACGGCTGCAGAGTCCTGGACGACCTCAGAGGAGAGGATGAAGGAGCTCATCGCTCATGCCTGGGACGCTGTTAAACGACTGACTCTGCAGGTACAAAACGAGATATTCTTCACTGCTGACGTTGTGCTCAGACATACATGATAATCGTGACGGTGCTTTGATCTTGCCCAACAGTCGGTGATCTGCAAGATTGTGCAGGACCTCAGAGCGACCCTGTAACATGTCCTTACTCTGTAGACTGGGAATGAAGCGCACATGTCAACAAAAGTGGAGCTTGCTGAAATGTTTATGGCACACAACCTGAAATCTGAATCGGCTTTAGAGACTCTTCCTCCTCGCTCTGTCCACCTCTGTTACAGCAAAGCACCGAGGCTTAGCTCAGCTCAGCCCGGCCCAGCTTAGCTCACTCTGTGGTTGTGGCCACATGGCTTTCAGGGACTTCTGTTAGCTGTTAGCCGATTAGCCTGTTTTACATACGGATGCATACATATTGTCTCATATCCCTTTGTGGGTGAGTTTCTGGCTGGATGGATGTCCCTGTCTGTCTGTTTAAGTGTCTAACTGGACAGTTAAGTGCTCCCATTGTGTCTGTTTGCTGCATCTTGACTGGACCGGTTAGCAGAGACCACATCACAACCAGCCCCATCTGAAGTACATCAGGAAGTGCTGACAACTCTCTGACAGGTTTTTCTCTTGATGCGAGAGCAGGACGTCATGGTGTGTGCACACAGCGCTCATGTGGGGCACATTACTGAGCAACCCATATGGATGCTGTTTTTTCCAGTAGTGTGTTGTGCTTTGTTGGACCCGGAGTATTAATTTCTCCTTTTGTTCCTCATTAGTTTCCTCAGTGAGACTCAAGGCAAGTTTCTTAACAGTGAAACAATAACCAAGGAAACAGAAGTCCAACAGCCCGTCCATAAATCATTTTAATTCTTATTGCGAGGACCCCACAAACTGATGTCAGTCAAACATGAAAGAGAGCATGACACATGTGAGTAGGAGACCTGCTCCAGAACCCAGGTCCCATGTCAGTCCACTGAGCTGTTTACAGTACTTCCACAAAAGTTAACTCAACCCTCTAATAGTTTGCTGAGCCCGTCATTGCCTCCACTTTCCTCTGTCCCCTTCGGCTGTGCGACTGGGACCACACCACGCACTACAGCAGTAATTAGGAAACACTCTGTCCTGTTGACATGGGAGTGGAAGCGAACCAAACCCAAATAACCCGACAGCTGGTACCCCAGGTCTTGGATATCCCCAAACTTAAACCACTCCATTTATTTTAGTGTGGTGTAAACAGAATACCTAATGGCTCACACTTCTGCTGCACATGTGCCCAATTTAGCATGCGGGGCTTTCTTTTCCAGAAAAGAGGAGCGAGCGGGATGGAGGGAAGTTGGGTTAATGAGACCGAGGGATACAAAGTTACAAAAGTATTTATTATTCTACGGCTGCTGAGACCACTTAAGACTGTTTAAACAGAATAGGGAGACGTGATAACTGGTGAATGTGTAAATTGTTTTTTAAAAATCTCTGAAATGCCGTCACACTTTACTACTAGTACTAGATACTTTTCACTTTGGATATAAATAATTTCCTAGCAAGAGAGAAGGAAGTAGCAAAAGTAAGAAATTACAGAGAAAAGTTAGTGAGCATTTGATTCACTTTTTTCCACCCTCAGGAATAAATAAAACCTGCTCTATATTTGAATTTTAGTATCATAAGTTGTTGAAACCTCTTTGCTGCATCATGCTATTGCTGACTTCAAGAAATGATCTGTGCAAACAATTCCCTCCCACTGCACTGTGCATTTCATTACAGTGTGAATCTATACTTGAATATAGCTTAGGTAATGTCTTAGACACAGCCCACTCAAAGTATAAAACCAGAATAGCAGCTGGAAAAAGTCGAACATGCACCACGTCTATTTGTAACTTTCTGCTCTAAAATCACCCTTTTGCTCCATACTTGTCTTTTTCAATGCCAGACATAGTTAGAGTAGATTCCTGGTGATGTCCCGTCATGCGTGGTTAGGGCACAGATTATTATCTGAATCCATGAGTCTCACGCTCTATCTGTGGCTGAGTGCTTCAACCAAAACCCCCGAGATGATTCAGAGCCACGGTCCCTCTCTGACTTCAAATACAGTAATTCCTATCTATCTCAGTTTGTAAAGCTTTCTTCTCCAGTTACCTCAGTAGGACTCATAGACGATGCAACGCATGCAAAGAAAATGGCCAACACATTATTCATAATTAATTCAAACCCATCAAAGAACTTCCCTCAGTTTCCTCAAGAACCTGTCAATGATAAAGACAGATGGGCAGCTAATATTGAAAACAGACAAGCTGGCCGACTCAGAGAGAAGTGAGGTTTACACGTATACCTACACCAATCACTTCTTGGACAAATACAGGCAACGGTCATTTGTTCACCAAGAGCCCGAGTCTCTGGCAGAGCAGTGCAACAGGCCTGGTGAGGTCAGAGGAGCAGACCATCCAAAGTGAGCCCCTCAGGTCCATGGTGGTGGAGTCTCTGGACATTACGCACAGTACAGATCATGGTCGTTGGTTTGTTGGTTATGCAGGGATATAATATGTGTAGGTGGTGTTATTTTAGTTGTCACTTCACATTAGGGCTGAAGGGCAGTGTTGCAATTGTCACGTTGGCGCGAGATGCCTGGAAGATCTTCAGATGGCCTCTCAGCTCTGCGGCTCGGACCCTCGGCTTTACCGCCTGCTCATCGCCGTGTCACTCCTTACATACAGTACATGTCCTGAGCTCCTCACTTGTGTTTTCTTACCTCTCGAGTCATTCTGTGTCCCATGTGTTTCTCCCCTCTGCTTATTTCCTGCCCACTCCTTCCCCCCTCCGCTCACCCTCACCCCCTTTTCATCCTGTCATCTCCCCTTCTCCACCCTGTTCTCCCCGAGGACACCCATGTTCTCTCTGGGCCCTGATCATAATTGCAAGTGATCAGGACGCTGATTCTATTTCAGGAATTTTGAAATAATTCCTTCTATTTAACACATGAATGTGTTCAGCGCTGGCAAAGGAGCACGTTGCTACCAAAACTGAAATGGGATCTGCTGAAACAGAGAGACCGTTGCCATGGAAAAATGAAGTAACACTGCTCCCTGCAGCTGCCATGCATTAATGAGGAGGATATTTTGTGAGAGAGAAAAAGAGGAGAAAAAGCAGTGGGGTAGAAAAAGGTAAAGTGATGGAAAGGAGAGAGGGTTAGGAAGCAAGAAGGAATGAGGGGGGAACGGGCAGAGGATGAGTTTGTATGCAGAGGGAAAGTGGGAGAGATATAAAACGGAGACTCATGTGCACTGTATGTTTGGTGTGGCTCAGATCAAGCTGGCCAGATGGTTTCCATGAACAGGATCTGACCCCCGGCTGCAGTGCCTTGTGCAGGCACATTACTTCATCCTCTGCCCCCCTCCCATCATCCTATCATCCTTCCATTCAGCACCTCATCCTCCCTGTCCGTCACATCCTACAATTTCCATATTATGTGTAATTACAACTTTAATTTTGAGCCACTGAAAACATCATGTTTCTTTGAGGATTGTGGTGAAAAAAAATCAAAATTTGACAGTGATCTATGACGAACCCTGACAGATGAAATCTCAACTATATGATGCTGTAACTGTTTTTGGTACAAGGTGGAACTTCAGGGAAAAAGAGGAGTAACATGTCGATTTAGATGGATGAATGAATGAAAAAAGAAACATATTGACCCACACATTCCCACTACAATCCATCTGTATTTATTACACAAACCCCTGAAAATATTTGTTCCCTTCTTGAAGTGTCCACTGCAGTCTGCCTTGTTTTGGGCGGCTGTGGCTCAGGTGGCAGAGTGGGTCGCCTTTGAATCGTAAGATTGTGGGTTCGATCCCCGGCTCCTCCTGTCCACATGTCAAAGTGTCCTTGGGCAAGACACTGAACCCTAAGTTGCTCCCAATGGTGGCCAACGCCTTGCATGGCAGCTCGGTAGCCATTGGTGTGTGAATGGGTGAATGAGTTGCCTTGTAAAGTGCTTTGGGACCAAGCTTAGGTCATGAAAGTGCTATATAAATGTACTCCATTTACCATTTACCATTTTTTGATCAAACTGTATCTGTGAATGAGTTGGTGTCAGTGGCACAAGACGCTGCAGTGTTTCACAATACAGAAAAAAAAAAGATAGCTTGCAGCAGCTTGTTGTTTAACAGTAAATCAACTACTGATGGGTTGAGTGCAAACATAATAAAAACGGGTCAATGCTGAGGGTAGAAAGTGTCTCTCCCGCCATCCAGTCTTCACACAGATGTGGAGACGATCAGCAAATTGAAATAAAGGACGGAGAGAAGAATGAACAGAGGAGCTGGAGGGGAGGAGCAGAGGGGATGTGAAGCTCTCTCCTACATTCTCTCCTGATTAGACACTTATCCTCTCTGGTATTGCCTGATCTAAATCAAGACTCCAAAAATGTAACAGTAGATGTGTCATTCGCTGTTTACCCGGTGAGAACACTGTGTTTGTGGTTGTGCACACATGCACGTGTTGACGGGTGTGTTACTGTGCATGTGTGGCCAGAATCCCATTCCATCATCTGCTGCTGTGTCAATACACTGATGACCTCACAGCCATTATAGACACACACACATATTTGACCCTCTCACCGGGCTGCACTGGAAAAGTGCTTACCGAGATCCTCCTGTGTCTGTAACCTCTCGAATCTCAGAGGCCGAGACACCTGGAACTGATTTTCATTGGAATAAAAAAACCCTGATACACTTCAGAAATGCTACAGGACAAAACGGTCACAGGAGCTGCAGTTGCTGACGGCAATGATTTAAAATTGTCACAGAAAAATGTTGTTCAGTTTGTCCCCCGATGGTCTAAATGTGTCCTGGAAAGCTCGTTTGGAGGTTAAAGTGTTGGAGCGTGCATCCACCCTTTGTCCTGGGACGGAGGAGGAAGCCGTTCCAAACACAGGTCAAATCAGATCAGTTGCGCTTCACAACAGCCTGGTTGGGCCTGCTTCATTTGGTCACACCGCATAAATCAGTAGTGGTGAAAATTTGCCAGAGTTAGCCAATAAACCTCTTTTCATCTGTAGTTCATCACCAACTGATCCAGCTTGGCCTGTATGACACACTGCATAACACAATCACACACACCTCCACACACTTCGGCGAGCCCAAGGCAAACTTGTCTGGCCACGCTACTACTGCAGATGAACCACGCCAGGCCTGTTTTCTAAAGGGGGCCAAACATTAGTCCTGTCGGCCTTGTATGTGAGGGCTTTAGTGTCAGCTCTCAGCTTTACCTTGCACAACCTACAACCTAACCTTACCCAGTCTGTTCCAGTCAGTTCATCCCATTCACAATTACCAGCCTCTCACCTAACATCGCATTTATCGTTGGCTCCGCTCCGCCGAACATCCGCGATCACATCTGACTACTTCCAATTGCAACCACACTCTCCAAGTGCATCCTCAGCTGGAGTTTGGCTCCGTCACCTCAGACCCCATCTGTACTGGCTCACCGTGCCGGGGCGGTGGAGGGGTGATTTGTTTGAGATCAGGGGTGGTGGTAGGCGAGGCGGGCCAGGCCAGCCGCACTCCTAAGGCCACTGTTGGATCAATAAACGCAGCGATCAAAGTCGCAATTAACCCACCGCGCTAACACAAACAGCTGGGCCAGCAGAAACAAACAAAGCCTTCATGTCACCTAAAGCGTTTATTTTTGCAGATTTCCACCTCGGCCAGGGAGACCTCCAGAGCTTGTCAGCTTCTGTAAGCAGTGTTAGAAGAGAGGAATGCAGGGCCACAGGGATGGCTGGCTGCCTGACGCTGCTGCTGCTGCTGCTGCTGCTGTGCCAGGCCACGGGCTTATTGCTTGTGGTGGCATGTGGGTGAGACCTGGTCTATCTGTTGTCAGGAGGCATCAGGCTTGAATGTTTTTCTCATGGACATCAGGAGGGAAAGCTGCTTTGTGAGGCTGCTGCCAGAACTTAATGTGTGTACATCCACGCACCACAAGACACATCTGCACAGTGTCATCTTTAGGTACACACATTAATCACGCTAATTTACAAGGAGACACTGTTTACACTATTGCACCCACTATTCCAAATGTGTTTTTGGACGGACCAGAAAATGCAGGAAGATATGAAGGAGAAGGGGGAACAGGAGGTTAGCGGTGGGTGGAGTGGAGCTCTGTGGACCTTCTGTTCATCCGACCGGCCACTTCGGAAACACAGTGTCCCGTCTGGTACATGCACAGGAAGATTACATTTGGAGAGGTATCAGGTTTTTAAAACAAAGGGATGTGTTTTCCGTTTGCTGCCGATCCTTCCACTGAGATTCCTCTGCTCCAGAGCTGCGAATGTTTTCACTGGGGATGCTGGGAGGGTGTTTCTAATTTCCTCCCCTCTATCTCTGGGTGATTTCCTGTGTGTCGTGGCTTGCTTATTGTGCGTAAGAGAAAATGAGAGAAAAATGTGTCAGTTCATACGTGCATAAGTGCGTGTGTGTGTGCTTCACATGTTGTGGGGTCTCTCTGCTGAGGGGTGATCTTGACCCACACAGTTTGTACTCTGCTGAAGTCTGTGCAGAGTTGGGGGCGTCCAAGTTTCTCTTCCCCGCAGTGATGTAAAAACAATGAGCCTAACAGCGGCTCTGTGCACAAGTGTCACACATGTACTTCACTGTCTACTTCAACTTGGAGAGCTGTGACAGTAATTGCATTTAGTGCTGTCAGTGCTGTGGAGCAGGACAGCTGTGCTGCTGAAAATACTTTTCAAAAAGAGTTAACACTGGGCATCGTACAGTCATTATATAATCCAGTCACAACCAAACCGGCTCGGTTAGGACATGCTTGTCAAAAGAGGTAACTGTCAGAAATCCTGCACTTTAATTAACACAGGAAGAAGATGTTTCATTAAGTTTTTCCCTGAAGTGAATCGACCTGTTGTTATTTATGAACTAAAATCTCAGATCTCTCTTTTAGACAAGTCAGGTCTTCATGTCTTTCCTACGAGAGTCAGTTCATATCTGGAGTATTTAACTGTACTTCTAAGAATGGCCGTCTGAGAGTAATATACTCTGTGCTGCTCTCCTAAGTTGCTCTTCAGAGTAGACAGGCTGCCCTCCATCTAACTCACAGTTCTGTCATTTACTGGCGAGGCCCGGCGGATCCTAAGAGCCTCCTGTGGTTATATAGGCCATTTCCACATGGCCTCAGCCTTTTAAAGCCTAAGTGTGTTTGGCCCTCAGCTTCCTCTCTATTAGAACCTGCTCTGCTGGAACCAGATAAACCATCTTCACAAAGACTCAAGGGAGAAATACTACACAAGACAGATCATGCACTCCCACTGCCGCTCAAAAGCACAGGAAGTAAGGGACGCTTTTTGGGGGTATTAAGACTGAAAGATTTGAAACAGGGTCGACACATGTGGCTGCGCTCTGAACGCTATCTGATGGTGCAGGGAAGTGATCGGGAATAAAACTGAGCAGAAGTTGCCACAAAAAATGGAGGAATCCCATATTTGGAGGTCTGTGATCTGACGCCAGGCGAGGATGAGAAGGAGACAAAGAAAAGAAATGTCTTTCGGCATCTTAGCGTTTAATCAAAGTGCCCTCCAAATGGATATGTTTCAAGCTTTTTTATGTGTGTTTCTTGCTTTTTGTTTGCCTGTCTCTTTTCTAGTAGTATTTATTTACTCCTGACAGCGTATGGCTTCCTGATCCAGAATCCAGATTGAAGTGGAGCCTGTGTATTGTAGATCAAAGTGTAAGCAGATCCTTGTTCATTTGGAGGCCTAAGAGGAAGGGCTCAGTACCTAAGTCTCAGGATAAGCATTGGTCACCTACTAAATAACCAGGCTGTCACTCAAAAACCTCCGTTTCTGGGCTCAGGGACTTTTTATTGAATCCTCTGTGTCACTGAGACAATTTAATAGCACGAGCCTATAAAGCTGCATGATATACATCCTTATATTGAGATATGATTTCCAGCCAGTCTCTGTCCCCTGATGGTCGTGTCCTGTCAGATCATTTGCTGTCAGGACTGAATGATCCAACCAGAGGAGACGAACAGTTTCTCCACATACCAGGGATGTAAGGACGAAACCAGCAGCGCGCGAGATGCATCTTGTTAAGTACAAATAAAAACTGCAGTACTCGCAGTGTCCGATCCTCCAACAGCAGTATCCTCGCGACTCTGTGTAAATCACATTGAAGAGGCAGGCTAATGGACTCCTTTTGTGGTGATTTCACCCTCAGGGGAAACATGGAGGAGGAGGAGGAGGAAAAAGGACACAGCAGCCAGCACGTTGTACTGAACTAACTCAGCGGCCGGCAGCAGTGCAGCGGGATCTAACCATGTAACTTCAACAGTGTTGTGTAACTCAGTCCTCTGCTGTTGCAGGTGCCACTCTTCAGGGGAAGTGTTAAGCACAGCGCCAAGTCTCAGCGAGGAAATTAAAAAGCTCAGGCACCCCGAGAGCAGCACTTGTTTGAAGAAAACCAAGACGGGGGATGTGAACTCAGGTGTTTCAGCTTGAGCCTGCGGGGGTTTTATTTTATTTGTTTGTTTTCTTAAACTGCTTTTTCACTCTGAGACCAGATGGGCTTTTTTTAATGACTGATGACTGCAGTCGTCGGGGGGGAATGTGATCTGTGGTGGTGTGTGTGTGTTCAGTGTGTGTTCAGGTATGCAGGCACGAATGATGTGTGTGCTTTGGTAGATGTGTAAGTGTGTTATTTGAGCATGTTTTCACAGTTAAAGTCGGCACGTGCAGCCTCATAAGGACTTGATTGGCTTCTGTCTTTTTTTGAAAACTCAGATTTCCTGGTCAAAATTGCAAAGCGTTTCCGCTGTTTTTGAAGTGTATTAATCTAGTGGGCTGCGGGTGATACGCTCTGCCCCTCCATACACCCACACACACTCACTCTTTTCTCTTTCTTTGACTCTGATTTAGCAGCAGTAGGTAACTGAAGCACGGTCCCAGGCTGCTGACAGTTAACTCCATTTGTTATGTTAAAAGATTTGGTTTCACTTTGACAGGACATGATGTCATTGGACTAAAGGAATGAACGATTATGCCTCTTTGACTTCACTTCTCCCCCGAACCCTCTGTAATCACACAGATACTGTATGAACACACCTGCCAACAGTAGGCTTCAAACCAAATCTGTATTTTAACCCTGTTCCTGACGTGGTTCAGCTGAGCTCCCACTCACATGATCACAAATCATCTGTGAGAAACAAAACAACACTGCTTCATGACCCTGTGTTGTGCTTATCGTTTGTTGTGCTTTAGTCCAACCCAGTCAAAGGCCATCTGTCATTTTCAGCTGCAGTTTTCCTCCACATCACCCCGAACCCAACACAGGGTGAAGTTGTGTAACAGATATTCCACACTGCAATTATACCTCTGGCTTACACATATATTTTGTGCCCGTTTCTATTTTTAAATTCATTTCAGAATTTTCCTTTTGCTGCATTTGGAAACGCTGCCCTTTCCGTGGGTCTACACCAACAGAAAATAAATTTCCACTATCCTATTATGGATAAAAATATAATTTAGTTTGCAGAGCCTTGTGAGTACATTTCACTCTGCGAATGTGGCCCCTTGCCTCCCAAGCATGTGACGGAACAAAATGATTTTTAGGTCAGCCTGCCATCCCTGTCAGTTTCCTGTCCTGTCACAGGACGTTGTGCAAGCTCCCTCTCTCTCACATACACAAACATACAGCGAGCTGGCATCTCCGTCAGCTCGCGGCGGGGGGACATTGTCACACAGGCTAACAGCTTCCAGTGCTGTGTTTATTGGCCTGTTACAGAGCTGTTAAACACAATTGTGTGGAATACCAAGCGTGACCCTGCACAACCTCAGCTGAACTTTTACACCTGAAGTTGAGACATGAAACGTTTACTTTCCACTTTGACCTGTGAACAGAGAGCGTTTCCTCCTCTGACTTTTAGTTTTTTTTGTTTCTGGCTGTGTGTGCACCCATGTCATGACCCTGAGCGCTGGATTCTCCTCTGCTGCCTCCAGCTCTCTCCTCTCTTTCTCACATTGCTCACAACATCTCTACACAGAGTTTCCAATCTGAATCCACCCACCCGTGATGCATGCTCAGCAGCCAGAGGGACAAAAGGACAGAGGCATGGGGGGTGTTCGAGGGATACAGAGCTGGTGAGATGCTGTCAGTGGTTTTGGCAGTGGTCAGAGCAGTGATGCATAATGGGACATTCTGACCTCAGACTATTCCTCTCTTGGATCTGTCAGCGCCGCTCTGCAGTGCGAGCGCTCCCCTCGCTCGCCCTTTGTTGCCCCTGTCGTCTTTGTTTGGATACTGTACGTCTGTCTCTCAGCGTGTGTGTGAGTCACAGCTCCAACGTCAGGCCACAGAGGGGGAGCCGTGGAGAGGTCAACCAGGGTGACCTGCTGTTAGCAGTAGCAGGGAGAGCAGGGTGGGTGATGGCCAGTAGAGTTCACGTTCCTATTAGCGTGACACAAACCCAGAACCTAGGAGGGGCATTTATCACTTTTTATTTAGAGTATAATGTAGCAAACAGTTGAGCTTGAAGGTTTGATTTTCTGTCTTTAGATACGACACCTCCAGTTTGCATCATTGTAACAAAGATGTCGTGTCAGTGAACATTAATCAGTGTGAACAGTGGACAATGTTTGATTTTGTTTTTGTCTGGAAACACTAATAAGTTACATTTTGGGTCTAATGCTCCTAATTCAATACACCTGATCAGGAGGGTTGTCTCTCTCATTGCTTCTCCTTTTGTCTCCATGTGTCCTCTGTCACCTTGTGAGTTACACCAATCTCTCATCCACTCACAAACCTGCAGCTTCTCAGTGAACAGGCGACTATCACGTTAAAAAAAGAGACAAAAAAATAGAAACATTATGTAATTTTACAACATCTTAATCCAGCTTTGTACTTACATCTGGAACATGATATCATTGATCTTATTATATATTTTTCTTCAGATCCAAATTCAGATGAAACATTCCTCAACATTTGCTGTTATTAAAGTAACAATTAAAGACCATAGTGCAGCTTTGGCAGAGGTCTACTCTTTCTAACCACTTTCTAGGTCTCATTATATTTGATTATATTGTATTTATTTACCATATTTGTCTTGGATACAACCTCAGCAAGTGACTGTGTTGCCTCCTGGAGTCACTATGGATTAGGATAAGTTCATGGACTCAGTGGCCCCACAGACTTTAAGACACTCCATCCAGACCTTGGCAAGACGTTTGTCTACCAGTGCAGCCTTTCATTCATTTAGCGTAGCACTATTTCCCTTGTCTTTCTGGGCCCTGATCCTTGTTTTAGCAACTGTACGATTTGGAGTCAGATATTCATCAGCGGGGCCAGCAGGATACCCAGCTCACTGTTGTTCCTATCTACCCTGTTGACCTAAACTCCCTCAGTCAAGAGAAAAGCAAATGTTGCTTTAATCACCGCCCTCAGATGGACTTGTGCACTGTTGCCTTTGTGAAATACAACATGTTTGTGTTTCTGTGTTTTTGTGGACTTTATTAGCTGTCACCAAACGGGGGATAAAAGGAGGAAAAAGGATTAGTTTGCTATCACCCAGATTTAGGACTGACATACCATTTTCTTTTCCATTACATACTTAAGCCCTTTGAAGCATTTCGAGCCTTTTTGCTGTGGTGTAAACATCCAGAAACAGTGGTCGCCGGGCCCGGTGGATGCCATTCAATTGTCCGACTTTTTCCTCTGTTGTCATCTGTGAGATGTTATCTGATTGTTGTGAGTATTTCTCTGTGTGATGTGGCGAGTCTGCAGCTGCCATACACTTGACATCATCTCTGGTTTCACGTTGCTATGGGGACCAACCCGAAAGCATTGAAGTCATAAGCAAACACCGTTAATGTTTTATTGTACACACTCACTAAAGCAATTACAGTGCTGACCTGTGCAGTGAGTGTTTGTGTACCTGGCTGTAGGTGTTGACTGCAGTTATCCACAGGAACAACCTTCATATTTCAAACAAATTAAACATCCCACAGGTCATATAAAAAGTATGAAATGATGCATCAGGTGAAATAAAAACTCCTCCTAAACACAGACCTGTCTGTGAGAATTTATTTTACTGTTTAATATTTTCCTCTGATTATGTTTAACAGTTGATATCTGGTGACAGATGGAAGTCGACCATCAGACACAGCATGAAACTAAAATAATCAAGCCAGCAATAAGTGGTCATATACAGTTGGGCCGTATGGTGGGGAAACTGACCCCTTTGAAATGTTTCAGTGTAAGATTTCTTTCTATTTGTTATGGTTGAACTTACAGTAACAGGGTTAAAGTTTGACATAAATATTCAGATATATATCTCCATGGAAACCTTTGAACTGGTTCTGCTGTAAATTAGTCGATGATTGTTGAGATAAACTCAAGAATTTCTTCACACAAATAAATATCACTGTTAGTGTGTGAGTAGATAAAACTCAGTGTTGATGCTCCTGGTTTTTCCTCTTTATGTTGTTGCTTTTCACTCATGGTTGAGAAACAGACCAAGCAGGAGTAGTAATATGTAATAACCACTAAACCAAGACGTCCAGCAGGAGAGCATTAGCCTCAGGGAGCGACCTCAAAGTGCAGACCAGAGTCAGAGTGTTAAACCCGGCAGTTTCCGTGTGTCTGCCTGCTTTACAGCTTAACCCTGCTAAGATCTGCAGCAGACCAGGCAGTGTCGGTGAAGTCTCTCGCTGCGTGCCAGCTCTTAAAAAGGCCAAAGCCTCATGTGTCACTACGCAAAAGTCTTCTGATTTCAAACCAGCCTTTGAAGAGTAATCAAAAGAGGAAGCAGCGTGAGATGAATGTGTAACCATATCTCTCCATCTCTCCTTCACAGACTTTCTCTCAGTCACTCAGCATCTCTCTCCACTCAGATGAAACCGGCCTCCATGTACAGGCCTGTGCATTAGAAATTAGGATGTGTGTGGGTGTGAACATGGTGTAGCATATTGCAGTATCTCCACCGTACACACTAGTATCTGGCAGCACCTGCTGTCTGCCCCCTGCACCCTGCACTCCTCTCCTGTCTGTTAACTGCTCTTTTAAATCAGTGTTATGGAAAAAGACAAAGTGATGTTCAGGCTCAGAAAGGTTTAACACTGGTTGTACAGCGACTGGCTACTGGTTACTGACCTAATATCTTGTAAATTCAGCTTTTTTCTTCAGCAGAGATATGTGTGACATCATGCAGCTGGAATTGGCCCTTTTAAAAAAACTGATTTAAGTTCAAGATTTAACAATGAAAAGTCCCCGAAGCTGTAAAAGGTGTTGTGTTTCCTAGATAGGGACTTTCACATCGGTTTTTCATCGGCCTTCAAAGCCTCAGATTCTGCTTCTAAAGGGTTTTGGAGGCAGGTCCTGGTGTCCTAACCAACACTGGGACATGTATGTGTAAAATCACAGCATATACAGTAATGATCTGATTATTATATTTGTACCAAAAAGTAGTTTATCATTAATATCATGCAAAACAGCATGCATGACTAAATGTGGGATGGACTGTTTCCCTTTTTTAAATCAAGGAAAGTTTTATTAATATGTTCAGACTTTTCCAGCAACACCCAGAGTTGTGCACACACTTTTTCTTTGGTCCTTTCCATTGCAAGTCCATCTCCTAATGCTGGCACACCGCGGTGACCCCTGAGCACTTGGACCGCTCACTGAAAATGATTTAGTGATTCAGTGTCACTGAATTGGTTTACATGATTTCATGTGTGGCTTTTTTTTTTTTTTCTCCTCTGTGTGTTTTCCAGTTGGAGCTGCAGTCGTGCTGTGTGTTCCTACCTAACGACAGCCTCCCCTCTCCCAGCACCATCATCTGTGGCGACATTCCCGGCACCGTCCGCAGCTGGTACCACAACCAGGCCGCCATGCCCGGGACTCTGGTCGTCTGCCTCCCCCAGATTAGTGTCCTGAGTGCGGGGCACAAGTACATGGAGCCTCTGCAGGAGCTCCCCTTCGTGGTCTCAAAACCCATCTTGGAGGAAGGTCGGTTTTCATTCTGTGTCTAATTAAATCTTTAATTAATTGGTGGAAATCCTTGGAAACACACTCCCAGACTCACAGTGAGAGCACTAATGATGTCAGAAAGACACAGTGGACAGTGATGGAGATGATGGTACACAGGGAGGGATGGAAAGTAAACCTGCAGAGGGTGGGAAAGCTTTGACTTTAGTTTTAGATTTTTTTTTATTAATTGAAATGAATGGTTTCATAATAGTAATAGGCTGCATGATGTGAATTCATCATCATTATGGCCTTTTCAACACTGAGCAAACCTTTGACCCACTACCACTCATTTACCATGACAAAAGACAAACAAACTTAAGTAGAGAGACTTTGAGAGATAGATCTTGCACATGTGGCGTGCACACCTGGAGGAGTTGACACAAGCAACACTTAGAGAGTTGAGCAGTGTTTTCTCTGTGGAGGAAGAAAAAGGAGAAAGGGGGGCAGCCTCCCAACTTCTCAATGACATCAGCATTGGGCATTGAGGTTTCAAAAACGGAGGAGAAAGAAAAACGACAGCGAAAACAGTGACATCAACTGCCTTGTCGATGTTGCAGTGAAAAGTAACAACCCAGGCTTTCAGTAATTCATTCCTCCCCTTTGAAAAGCTCTTCATCTCTCACTCTCAGTGTTGTGGATCAAAGCATCCTGCCCACGGTGCCTGGGAAATGTGCTCTTCTTGGTCCTGTACTGGTGAACGAGTCCCTCCTCTTTAAGATGCTTCCACCAGCGTCAGCACGATAATAGATTCAGACACCTCTAGTGTATCATCCTGTCTCATCCCCACAGGTCTTTGATTCAAGTCCAAGTCCCTGCCGCCCACATATAGAAAGGAAAAAGTTTAATTCAGGTGGATTCCTTCAAGTTGAAGTCTTTGTCCAGATTTGGGAGATCTTTCCTACTCTGTATCTTCCTTCACTGTTCATGAGATGCTTTTATTTTGAAGAAGTTCAGAGGGGCGGGTATGGTTCAGTGAAATCCCCCTGACTCCTGCTTCAGGGTAATTAGTGGACACATCCCAGAATATTTCTAAAGGTGCATTTTGTGTTGTTGTGGTTGGCATGGCCACAGCCTCCAGAATTATCTTGAGCTATTGGAAAATGGCTGAAAGTGAGTGGAAGGAATAATGTACTAGTTACAGAGCACTGCTGACCTTTCCTTCTGAACTTTGAAACTCCGTGATTTTCCCAAAACACTTCTTTTTTTTTTCTTTATCTTCATCTTGCTTGGTTTGGTCTCTTTGGTCTCATGATGTCTCCTGCTCCTCTCCTGTCTGCTGCCAGGTGACGCCTTCCCGTGGACAATCAGCCTGAGTCAGTTCAGCGTATACACTTTGCTGGGACAGCAGCAAAGCCTCAGCCTGCTGGAGCCTATGGGCTGCACCTCCACGCTGGCCGTCACCTCCCACAAGCTGCAGAGCTGCTCGGAGGGAAGGCACTCCTTTGTAGTCTGCCTCCATGTCGATCTACAGCCCGTCCACGTCAAGTGCTCCAACCCTCAGGTCAGCCAGGCCGTCCTGAAATTCACAAAGTAGTCATTAGAATTACATGTGTATTTATACAAATCATCCCCTTGTAAACGTCCCTGAAATACGAACGCACGAACCCTGGCAGTGAGTCGCTGCCTCTGCATGATCCCCTGATATAGATTGACTTCAGTAAACAAACTGCCTCATCTTCTTACCACGAATACTTCTCATGAAAATGGACGTGTAAACACCAGAGTGTTGCCTTGTTTGTTTTGGTCAAACATTTTGAGGTCTGAGTGAGGAAGAGCGGGGGATTGCAGGACTCATCATCATTGTTTTACAGTGTGTTATTATGTTTTAGCGAGAGCGTGATGAATACGGACGGATTGGAGACCAGTCAGGTTCCTGTGTTGTTTTTCATTGTGCTGTTACAGCACTATAATCACATCTACATGTACCATTACACATGTTTTGTTTTTTCACAATTGAATTAGCTGTATTAAATTAGCTTCTTCTGTAAACAGTTAATTGGGGCAACCTTTTGAGTGGTCACACTGTTAAATGTCTTCAACCACAGCGATGAGCCATAGTGATACTGAAGAGAATTGGTACCAGAAACAAATGAAAGGCCTTAATCTACTGGTGGTGAAAACTTTCCCAGAGATGAGAGGAACTGGTTGTTTGTTGAGGAAAATGTTATTTTCTTGCTTTTTCTCTGTTCTCTCCTTCAAATCGTGCGCCTGTGTCTGGCAGAGCTGGGAAGGATTTTTGCGATTATGTGATGAGTCATTATTAGTTTTTGGATTCAGTGAAAACTTCTCCTCTCCTCCTCCTCCTCCTCCTCCTCCTCCTCTCCTCTGTACATTTCGAGGGGGGTAATAAAGCTCATGTCTTGCTGCAGCTCTGTAAGAAGTGCTGCCAGAGAAACTCCTCCCTCCAGAACAAAGCAGACCTCACACTGCTTTGTCTTATGTGTAATTAGCGTTACCATTTGTGGGAATGTATATGGGGATGTTATAGCACTGCACACATGCTGCACGATACATATCACCAGCACAATAGTTTGGTGGGTGGAGTCACATCCAGAAATTCACTTCTGACTTTGAGGCATTACTACATACAAGTTTAAAAATAACCCTCTTCACTTCTTCTCGCCTCTAAACTGCATTTTTGTGACACTAAATCAGATTTTCCGTTACATGTGATGTATTACTTCATCGCACAAATCAAGGTATTTTTGGAAAGTGGGGTGAAATGGTCAAACCTTCAAAAAAACATTGCTACATTTTCACAGGTAGCAACAAGCATCACAGACACAAAACGACGATAGTTAGTGAGCTCAGTGTGTTTGAACATGGCAGCAAAACATACGGGATGAGGAGAGGACAAGAGTGTGAACAAAGAAGAGCATGCAGACATATTTACATGCTCACACTTACATGCATCAAGGAGCAAACAGCAGCAGCTTTGTTCATCATAGGTTCATTTCCCTTTTCAAGCAAAAACACTGAAGGTGAAAGGTCACATCCCAGAACAGAAAGTGAATTATTTCCTTCACTGTAGAACTGAGTCTATTCCTATTTAGACAGATCAAAATCAAAACAATAAAACCTGAACTGTGAGCTACCACCAGTCCAACCCACATGTGTTCTGGTAGCGCAGTAAATGTGTCTCCAATCTGAGCTGATGTGAGTGATCCATGCTGCTGTCAGGGGGACGGGGTTAGTCGCTGTTCTTCTACCTGATCAGGACCACCTTGAAATCCACCACACACACACTTACAGCAACTGTTTGCTTTAACCTTTGACCCATAACTGTACAGCACACACATCTGTACACACAGAGCTACCACACGTACTCTACAATATGAAGTTTCACGTAGATAAAAGCGCACGAACGCTCGCCATGTGCGCGCTCCCCTGTCCCCCTCCATCTGTGAGTTTTTATGAATGACTGTGGACGCCTCTGTTCAGTCTCCAGTTCGTACTACTGCAGCCTCGCAGGCGTCCTGATCTGCAGATGACAGGTCTTTGGAGGAACCTCCCAACGTTCTGCTCACTTCCCCAGCTCATGAAATGTGGCACCTGTACTGTGAGCTCACTGAAGTGTGAGAGTGCGTGGGTTTGTTTTTCTGTTTGTGTGTGGCCCAACCTGACCCACTGCTACTGCTGTTAGGTCAGCTGAACCACCCGAGCCTGCAGATACTGGATGGAGCACATGGCAGCAGGCAAGTAGGAAACGAAGGAGGAGAAGGATGCAGCAAGGATGTTCAGAGAAAGCAAATGAGTTGTGAAGGACGATGATGAGAGGGTGGATGGAAGGAATTAGAGATCTGCTAAAAATCTCATCATAAAACTTGGGATAAGACTCGATCCCAGATGCGAAAGCAGAGGTCATGCAACAACCCTGTCACTCATTTTTCATCTGAGCTCCACTCGACTTCCCTTTTTTCCTCTACTCAACATTCTCCACTTTCTTCTCCCACATCTGCTGCTGAGTGCAGTAGGCCCTGTTGTGCTTGGTTGGTCTTCCAGGCCCCAAACTCTCAGAGAGGGGAGCGCCGCGCCGCGC
>OOFC01015643.1:6039-25176 GCA_900323345.1 Pseudochromis fuscus | reverse complement strand
ATGTTGTGATTGGTGAAGTTGATGCTGTATTCCCTGAGGATGTCATTGTTGAAAATGGTGTCGAGTGTGGCCCTGTTGGAGAGGACATCACTGTAGCAGTTGTCTCCTGGCTGATGGTTGGATGCTGAGTCTCTGTTACAGTAGATTCAGAAGTATGTACAGGAGACGATGTTTTTGAAACTCCATTTGTGCTGATTGGTTGGGTGGACGCCGCTGATTGTGTAGTTCCTGAAGGTGTAACTGTTTCACCAGATGTAGATTGTGATGCGGTTGGTGAGGACACCATTGTTGAGGATATTTCTTGTTTGGATGTTGTGATTGGTGAAGTTGATGCTGTATTCCCTGAGGATGTCATTGGTGAAAATGGTGTTGAGTGAGGCCCTGTTGGAGAGGACATCACTGTAGCAGTTGTCTCCTGGCTGATGGTTGGATGCTGAGTCTCTGTTACAGTAGATTCAGAAGTATGTACAGGAGACGATGTTTTTGAAACTCCATTTGTGCTGATTGGTTGGGTGGACGCAGCAAATTGTGTTGTTCCTGGAGGTGTAACTGTTTCACCAGATGTAGATTGTGATGCTGCTGGTGAGGAAACCATCGATGATGTATCCCCTGAGGATTTCACTTTTGAAAGAGGTGCAGATCGTTGCTTGTTGGTGGTGAGTGGTGTCATTGAGCCTGTTGACTGAGGTGTGCTTGTGCTGTTTATCCTCAACAACAACAGAGATTGGCGCACTCTTTTGTTGTCTGTGTTGTTTAGTACATGTGTAGTGTTCCAATCTTCCGTTAGTTGATTTATTGATTTGTTCATATTTTTTTTCCACAGTTCTTCAGTTTTCTGTAACTTTGCATTTTGATTTCCTGTTAAAAGACACAATATTTTTTCATGACAAAGTCTTTGTTCAATGTGTCACAGAGCATGTAGTCACAGTTCCAGAAGTATTTCAAATTTCAAGTTAAAATTCATGCAACCATTTCTTTTGTCTTTGTTTTGTTTTCCCAATATTTTGTTAGAACAACCTTGAAAGTTTTAGTTAATTTGGTCTGTTAAGAAAGTGTTATACAAACTTCTTTGCCAGTGGTAGCTTTGTTCATGTTATATATTAGCGAGACTTATTTGTATTTCTACTTCTTTACTTCAGCAACACCTCTGAATGTGTCAGACACCAAGACATGTTAAGTCCTTGTATTTGCAATGTAGGACCTTTATGGATTTGTTTCTAGCACATAGATGCTTAATTGGATTGAGATCTGAGTATTTTTTTCTGATAGTCGGGTATCCATTGGTGGCTCTTTTTGCAGTGGATAGGGGTCAGCATGGGCACCCTCACTAGTTTGCAGGTACATCGCCACATATACAAAGAGCTGTGATAAACTGTGTTCTGACACCTTCTAATCATAATCAGTATCAAGATTTTATGTGAGCTGGGTTATAGTAGGTTTTCAGTGGGATCAAAACCACACAAACCTGCCATTACTGTCCTCAGTTCAAATACTATTGGTATTTACTAAACACTGCATACACCCCACAAGACCTGATGTTTTGGAAAGTCTCTGATCCAGTGTACAGTCATCACAATTTAGCCTTTCAAAGTCACTCAGATTCTTACACAGCTCATTTTTCTTGATTCCAACACATATACATCAAGAAATAACAGCTCACTGGCTGATATATTCCATTACTTTACGGGTGTTACTATAATGTATAATGAGATAATCAAGTTCATTGTCAGTGGTTTTAATATTGTGGCTGATTGGAGTCACTGCTAACTATAACAAAGTGAACCACTTGGAATTATCTGTATTTATGTTATTTACAAATTAAAGTGCCTTAATAAGCATACTAATATCACACAAAATAATGTGGTGTTTTTGACAAACCTGAATACATAATTGAAACATTGATTGTTCACATTTTTAATTTCATATTTAAAAGATGTATCGACTGATGAACCATGCCTCATAATAAAAAATCTCAGAAAACGTACAATCAAGAAATGTTTATTTGCATAAAGTTGTATGCTAAGTATATTGGTATTGTGGCTACACTATGCAGAAGTAAGCATCCAGCATCAAGATTAATAAAACAGCATGTTTAATAATAAAACCAAAAGAACCCCTATAAGCTAAAGGATTAAACAGATCACCGACTCTGATTAACAACCTGACAATCCCTTTAAAATTCTACCATTTGCTAATTTTGGTGCATGGAACCTCATGTTCATGCTAGAATAGTTTGACAGTCCCTGCTCTGCAAAAAAGGATCACTGTACATATTTCACAATGCTACTGGGGATATGTTTTGTGGCCTTGTGAAACTACAGTTAATTTGTTTATAATGTAAATGCGGCACGAGGCATGGCATATCAACACAACAAAATCCTCCGAAAGGTGATAATATGGTGGAGGGAGCATCATAATCTGGGATTGCTTCGATGCCTCTGAGACTAAACAGTTTGCCATGAGGGGGAAATTAATCTCCAAATTTCTGTGGGGTGGCTATCCACAAGTTGACCCTTAGTAGAAGTTGTGTGAAGCAGCAAGACAATGATCCTACACAGTCCGCTACAGAATAAACAGAAAAGCCAGATCTCAGATATTAACCCACACAGAGGAATGACCTCAGTAAAGTCTTTCAGATGAAGCATGTCAAGTATAAAACACAGGTAAATATGAAAGAACTGAACATTGCTCCTAAATCCTGTGCAGGCCTCCTAGAAATGCTTGGTTTTGCTTCTGAAGAAATTTGGTTGTTAAAGGCAAAAGTTAATTCACTTTCTTCTGCCATCACTGAGAATACTTGTATTTGAAAACATGAAAATTATAATTGTTTTTGTCTATGTTGTGACAGATAATAATCAGATTACAACCAACAAATGTAGAAAACCATGTAATTCCAAAGAGTACATATTATTCTTCCTATTTTTCTAATAAAAAGGTCACATAAAATAAAAATCTCTTCCTCTAACAATGAATAAGACATATTTTTCTTATCGCTGAGGCATATCTATTGCTTGAGTTTGTTTGTAATAATTATTAACCGAGTATGCCAACCTATCTACAGTCAGTATGAAGTATTTTCATTTCCTGTTAATTGTATTGCTTGCATGAAATTTATACTTCACCAGTAAGAAAATACAGTGTGATGCTGAGATGCTTTATGGTTGTTAAAATTTGTGGAGATGAAAGTTATGCAGCTGGAATTGATATCATAATGATAAAATATATATAAAATCCAGCCAATCAAATATTACTGAACATCCCTTAAAACTAAATGAAGAAATAAAAAAGGGACTTCCCAAAATCAAATTTGTATTTTGGTTTTAAGTTTGTCTTTGAAGTTAAATACGTACAATACAAATAACCTTAAATTACTGTGAGTCAGATTCCATGAAAACAGAGAGGAACAGAGTCATTCTTACGATACTTTAAATTTGCTGTCTAATAATTTCAGCATTTGAGATAAAGAATTTACAGACTTACCTGTTTTTAGTGCAAAAAACACACATAATGCAGTCAGTATGATGACCACAACAAGGACTACAAGAATGATGGAAATCCTCCTCCAGTTCCAGGATTTCAGGTAAATCCACCTTTTCATTTTCTTAGCCATTTATATGATTATCCAAAAGATAAAGTGTTTCAAGTGCTGCACTGTCACAGGACGGCAGTGCACTGAAGCAAAATGTTCTGACAAGTGTCTGTAACTTGGGAGTTAAGTTACTGTTGGCAGTTGCATGTCATATAAACTTTTAAACATCATCAGTATCGCATCTACTCTGCATGTCATCAATGATCAACTGGTAATTTGAGGTTGCTACTGATGTAGTGCCCTCCCTAGGCAAACTTTACATATTGTGGCATGGTGCCACACAGTGATTCGTGAAGTTCACTGAAAGTACACTCACACCCTGCATGCAATTGTTTACAAAGGTCTAGATTGCAGTGACACTGAAGTGGACAACGACCAAGGTGTGAGTGGGTGTAATGTGAATAAGAGAAGAGTTATTACCCAATGGTATAACATTAATAACTGTTAGTGACAGCAGTGATATTTAACTTGCACTTGTCATACAATGGGTTGCCTTTTTTCTATACACTAAGTGTTTCTTAAGGTTCAGAGAGACACAGTTTACATTAAACATTTTATATACAATTACACAGTAAGTCAAACATTTTCAACATCATTTTCCTAGCTTTGTGTCATAAAACGACTTACAACACTGGAGGTAAATCTCAAGTTTATACTGACACTGTTCATTCACTGTCAAAGTACAATTCCTAAAAGTTATTTAACAATACATGTGTTGTGCTCTTCAAACACACTGATGTAACTGTTATATTTCAATAAATACGGGAAACACTGTTTCATGTACTTTGCTGTTGACGTTTGATTCAATCCTGTATTTACATGCTATGGTAACCAGCTGGACATGATGGACAAGGTCCTGTGACTCTAATCTACGGAATTTTACATCGGCAAACATATTGACAATATGACTGAATGGCCGTGCTATAAATGGACTGTTATACATGATCCCAGCATAATAAGCTATGATACCATAGTAGTAGTAATAAATGAGCTGCGACAAGCTTAAACACATCTTGATGTTAATCTTTCTCTTGATCTCAAGGGTAATTCTCTCCACACCTGTGTTTGCTGAATAGAAAATTATTTCTGAGATGCCACGCCACCAAGAAAATACATAATATTTCCTGTTAACTGTGTCATGCTAGATTTCAAAAAGTCCCTAACACATTGCTTGGAAGCTTTGTTTGTTTTTTATAGTTTTATTGACTGGTCTAAAACTGCAGATCAGGATATTTCAGCAGTGCCCTACATCCTTCCAATTACAGCTAGTGGGGAAAATTGGTATTGAACACGTCAACATTTTTGTAAATATATTTGTATTGAAATCAAATTTTCACCAGATGTTAATAAGAGCCAGAATAATCCACATGTATAAAGAGATCAAAACAAATAAGTCCATAATATAAGTTATGGGAAATAAAGTGGATTGATGCAGAAAAAAAGCATTTAACACATGAAGAAAAGGAGGTGCAAAAAAGCATGGAAAGCTGAGAAACCAGCTGAAATCTGTCAGTACTGAGAATACAATCCTGCCCCCTGTCAGTACAAATTAATATCAGCTGGTTTAGTCCTCATTGATGGCCCACAAAAAGGTTTCTCATTAACAAGGTGACACACAGGAAGCATCTCATGATGGTAAGAGCTCGCTTCACAAGCACTGTAGGGGTCATTATCTGGACGTTGGAAAGAACATCATTTCACCTTAAACCAGCCATGACCAGGGCAGTCCAAATATTTATCTGAAGAGTTGTCCAAGAGCCAAGGACCACTTGTGGAGAGGTTCAGAAAGATCTGAAATCACCAGGTATATTTATTTAAAAGAACACAATAAGTAATGCACTCATCCACCATGGCCTCAATGCATACTCACCACACAACACTCCACTACTAAAGGATAAAAAATAATGGTGAAGCTTGTTTGAAGTTTGCTGCACAACATTTGGACAAGCCAGTGAAATACTGTGAGAATAGAGTCTGGTCAGATGAGTCCAAAATCTAACGTTTTGGATGTCACAGCACACAGCATGTTTAGAGGAGAAACAGCACTGCACATTACCCCAAAAACACCAAACCAGCAGTGAAGTTTGGAGGTGGAAACATGATGGTGTGGGGTTGTTTTTTAGCACATGGTACTGGCACGTCATATAATTGAAGGAACAATGAGCAATGAATGGAGAAACGTACAGAGACGATCTTGATAATAATCTGCTGCCATCCACCAGGATGCCGAAGCTGAAGCTGAAGCGAGGTTTGAGACAATGATCCCAAACACACAGCCAAGGAAACACACAAGTGGTTTCACAGAAAGAAAATAAAGCTGCTAGAGTGGCCCAGTCAATCACCCGACTGAAAATCTATGGAAATAACTGAAGATCAGAGTTCATAGAAGAGGGCCCCGGGACCTTCAACATTTGAACGGTCTGTGTGAAAGAATGGGCCAAAGTCACACCTGAGCAATGCATGCTACTAGTTTTTTCACACAGGAGGCGTCTTCAAACTGTCATTACCAACAAAGGCTTTTCTACAAAGCTTTTTCAGTTCATGTGTTCAATACTTTTTGCCTGCACCATTCGACTTTATTACCCATAACTTTTTTTTTTTAAATCTCTTTGTATGTTTGGATTAATTTGGTTGTTACCATCTTGTAAAAATTTCATTTCAATAGCCTCATTAAAAATATGTTTACTGAAAAAAATGTTGATGTGTTCAATACCTATTTTCCCTGCTGTGTAAGAAAATCCTAAAGAGACAAAGTGACTTTTGCTCCACATCCCTGAAATAAACAGAACTATTTTTGGTTTGCAGGATTTATATGTGGACACCTGGGTGTTGTCAAGTGTGTGTTTGCTCAGTTTATTATTTTTAATCAGCACTTGATTGACGCACACCACACTTGTGGTACAATATCATGTTATTCAAGATAAAACAATCAGGCTAAGATAAGCACTCCAGATAGCAGTTTATACACATTGGTAAAAAATGATTAATTAAAACTCAACTAAATATAACCGGTATTTCTGCTGAAGTTGTGCTTTGATTAAATGATTTGTAGAGCTGTCTCTGTCCTCACCACCGACAAGTATCCTGAGATATTTTGTAATCAGAGGGAAACAAAGTACAGAACTAAATGTACAGTAAAGGTAGGAAACAATAGAAAACAGATTTACCGTAACATTCAAAAAGTAGTGTCCAACATTATATAATGTCATTAAACTGTACATTTCCAGTTTACAGAGAATGTGATAGGTCTATGTTCAGTATAAGGGTGGAGAATTTTCTTTGTAACCAAGAGGAACTAGGTGTTAAAATGCTCACTAACAATCATATCAACAAACCCACCCACCTCTGAAAACACTTCCTTGTAGTTGACATTACGCATGACGTTTACTATTGACTCATGTGTGCCCATTCATTAAGCCAAAGTAGAAAGAACACTAACAAAAGAAGGAGTGATTGCAAGGTTCACAGGTCAAGTTGAAAAGAAACAAAACAATTTGTTATTAAATGCGTGTTATGTGGGATATCATCCATAACTATTTTGGAAAAGCTAACTGAAAATGACAGAAACAATCAGTAACTTAACTTCACATACTGAAATACCTTTATTATATCATATAAAACAGAAAACACAGAGAGCTGCTGAAATTATGTTTGTGTTGAAGTTTATGAAGCATGGACTGAAAGACAAATTGTTCATAGAGACAGACCATAGTATGGCAGTCCAACAAGTGAGGAAACAAATCTGGCAGTTCTTTCTAAAAAACTGTGAGATCCTTTTGACCTGAGCATTCTCACACAGTCCACAAGTTTTAACTCTCACAGTTCATCCTGCTCCTGTCCTTCCTCCAGAGATCCCTCCGTTTCAGTCGGGTTCGCTTGGGCACTTTGACGCTCTGCCTCCGTTATCGTCATGGGGTGCAGAGGCAAAAACCCTGCCAGTCCTGTGGAAAGGGAGAAAGGAGAGCTTTTTTAACAAACAATGGTAAAAACATTACCTGGAGCTGCCAATAATCTTTGGAACTTAAGGACCTGCTACAACATGATTCTGACACTCATTGAAGACCTCCTAAGCATATTTAATGATAAGCATGCCATCATTCCAGTAGAACACATCAAATGTTTTTATAACCACACAGTATACATCAATTACATACAAAACAAATTAGATTGCAACACTCAATATAGAGCAGCATATCTCTGGAAAATGAAAATTACCTAAAAGCTGTGGAAGCTCAAAAGTCACTGATGAACCTCCTTTATTAAACAAACCTCTATTAGCAATATAAATCTCTGATTGAGATTGATAGGCTGGCAATAAAATTGTGCAATGTTGATGTAGTTTAAAAGAAAAGAATCATGTGGTGAATACATACCAAGAAGTTTAGCCACTGGTTTTGTTGGGTGTGCGCCGCAACCGATCCAGTACTTGATCCGGTCAAAGTTAAAACTGACAAGTTTCTCATTGTAGATGTTTGGGAGGGGGTCATAGGAACCCAGCTGCTCTATATATTTACTATCTCTTGCCCTTTTGTTATAAGCTGCCACAATGCGATAAAATGGTCTGTTCTTTTGTTGGTGACCTGCAAGAGCCATTCGAATGACGACGTAACCCCCGTGGTACTTCTTTAGGAAGAGTGATGCTGCAGAAGGAAATAAGCACAATAAGTTATTTCAAAGACAGGAGAAAAAATAGGGTTTTTTTTAACTGTCATATACCTCACTGCATGTAAGAGCTGGATAGCCCATACTGTAGTAAGTGTTATACTGTTAGAGGCCTTGGAAACCTTGTGCAAATGCAGATTAAAATCTTACTTGTTCTCTACACATTGGATTATCTGCTGCTTTAATCAAAATATCTTTAATAGTAGAAGTGAGAGAAGTAGGAAATGTAAAATGTTAACTTTTTAGCTTACAAAAACTTTGAAAGAAGCATTCACACTTTTTAAAGAAGCATTCACACTTTTGAAAGCAGTATCTGAGGACACTGTGTATATTTGCTGATTACACTACATGTAAAATCTGTAGATACAGATTTTCTTTGTAATATTTGGGAGCACAGGTCATCGTTTATACTGTAACTTTGCCGAATCAATCAAGTATCAATACAACGCTGAACAGCTTATAAGTAAAAATGGACATAAAGAAGCAAATATGTGAATGAATATAACTACATTAAACTCTATAAATAATTTTAATATAAATTCTCGGTACCTTTTACTGTGGCATCGACAAAAGTTTATCTTATTGCGTATGGGAAAACAACAAGTTGTATTCACTTATTTATATAATTACTGTATTTATGTTTTTCTCCCAAAAGGTCTCGTTGTTACTCGCTTGTTCACCATATTGTTTCCCACTACACCAAGATGAAAAGTATAAAAGTAGTATATAAAGTACAACCTCTGCTGACACGAGACAAATATAAAAACTGCTCAGACTGAATACTCACATAAATGCACCATGATGTTCGCTGAAATATCCTGCAACAGACAAAAAGTTAAGATTACATGAATGTGTGAAACATACAAGCCTCATACTGTTCCACCTTCAGTACATTTGATAATCCTGAAGATGTCATTCAACGGCATCAGTATGGCTGATGCTAGCCGCTAACAGCGTGCAGCTTATCGTGTTTTTAGGACTTTAAAATTAGTAAAACTGAACAAAAATACCTCTGAGGATGACGGAGAACGTACAGGAAAATCTTCTGAGGGGTCACCTCCTTTTTAATCGCCAGAGAAGCGATGAAATAGTCCACAGTTATTGTATGTTTTCAGCAGAAATAATGTGACATTTGTCAGTGCGCCGCCATCTTTGCCAGGAAGTTACGTACCATGATGTCATTACGTCTCTGTGACGCTAGATGGCGCCGTTGCTCTGCTGCGCCCACACTATACCATACAGTCTGTACCAGGCTGCACCACAAGCAGCTGAGAGCCTGGACAACTGGTACTGTACAAGAAGTTAATGTTTGTTTCAGTCTGAAATATTATCCTGACGCATTTTAAGACCCATTACATGTATTTTCATTGAAATGCTACAGTGTAGGTTTTTTTAATCACTTTTATTCCAGAGAGGTAGAAGTACACAGACTCTTTTAAAACAAATAAAAGTTGTGATGAAATAATTGCACAGGCATATGAGCCAAATACAAATTTAAATATGTCATATCGGTAACAAAAAAATATATTACTGATGCATTAAAATGAACAGTATTTAAATTTTTTACTTGGTTTAGTTAGAGCTAAGCTAAACTACTCCATATTGCATCACGCTGTCGAATTTTGAAAATACATCTTGTGCTTTGGATTACAAATTTAAAAGTACAGCTGTCCAATGAATGCAGTGGAGGACAGTATTTATGCAATAGACAATATTAACTTGAAATGTAGTGGACTAAAAATACAACGCAGCATACAGTGGAAATGCATGAAGTAAATATCCTCAAAATTGTACTTGCTTCATCATATTTACTGCTACTTTTGGCAATAAATAAATAAAACAGATTTTAGAGCCTACTTTAGTGTATCGTAGTTATATTTTTTCATCAGCTTTTATTGCAGCTAAATGCTTTAATTGCATAAATATGTAGCTATATGTACTCAAATGCACCTAAATGCAGTGCTTCAAATATACATAATTCATTATCTAGTTTTACTTTAGGTAATTTATCTTGTACAAAAATATTGTGAGCTTGGAAAAGGTGATAAAAATCTCTTTTTCATTTAGGGTTTTGAATTTGTAAATATGATTCTTCATCACTCAAAGTAAGGCTCTCTGGTTGCAGTCATGCAGCCACATTGTTCTGTTTGTAATTTCCACTCCACATGTGTTGTGCATCTTACATCAGCAACGCATTGGGTTTCAAATCAGTTTCCATTGTTGACCCTAGCAGAGATGAAACCCTGATTTCCTGAGAGTGATCATGAATTCAGGTGTCATTGCTTTGCCTGATGTCGTCCGAGCGTACGGAGATTTCTGTCCACTGGGAGGCCGACTGCCCCCACTCCCCCACCACCACCACCACCACTCCCAGTCTTGGAACATGGTGATTTCACACTCCTGTTGTGTAAAGCTTGTTTTTCTGTGTGTGTGTGACAAACACATGGTTTTCTGCAAGGAGAGGTCACTGAAGAGATGGGTCCTTGTTTGTAATTCTGAAAATATCCTCCTGTCCCTGCGTGACTCTTCATACATAACGCCAGGAATGACTTATAACTGATTTTAAACAGATAAAGGAGACGTTACTTGAGGATAATTTTATAATACACATTTGTCCTAGAATTGATTACACCACTGATTAACCTTAAATGATACATACGAGATTGTCACTTTACACATAAGAAATTGTTCAGACTAATTTTGTGACTCATTAGCACAGCACTGTAGCTGGGTGGTTTCCAAATTATTTTATCATTTTACAAGAGACACACAAAAAATATTTAGGATAAAATGCCTTCATTTCTAGAAAGAACAGTACTTAATGGTGCACTGTGTTTTAAACAGATCTAGTTGACTTCATGCATTACACTCTCACAGGTTTTTAATTGAAAAGAATAACAGTATTACAAGCAAATTAAATATGGAATACATTTCAAAAAATTTGGTCAATTTGGTTTCTCACAGAAATCTTTCAGCACCCAGATGAAAACATACACACAACACACTTTCTTCTCAACAACCAAAGCTGGAATTTGAAGAGGAGAGCATCATTATTGAGTTGACCACGTTTTTTTCCGCGGAAAAATGTGAAAATGAATAGAGGCTTTACACAGTTAGGCAGCAAACAAAATGCATCTTACATGGTGAATCGGCAATGCATGATTATCTGAACGGTGACATTGATTCTAGTTGTGGCTCACTCTCTCGTGAGGACCCCATGCTCTTTGGGATACCAAGACGAGTTGTTCCTCCTCTAATCATCTGTGACAGTTCAGTTAGAGACGCTCAGATGACCAGATATTTTACTAGGAAAAGACCAAGAGGAGTCTGCTTTAAACGAAGAAGGCTCCTCCAGACATTTTAGTCAAACATGTCTGAACTTAATTTGATTATGTGGAAGATGCTACTAGTATCTGCGAAATGCTTCTTCTTTGACATTGTGCGGTTACAAAAGCCTCTGATGACCTTTGTATGCTAAATTAAAGCAACACTCTACATAATTTCTGTCATATTATACCTTATTTGATACTGGATCACATCTTTAACAAAAAAAAAGTAAAATATTGATTGGATCAGAACTTTGGTCAGATTTCTGTAGTGGCCACAATCACTTTCTTCTTTAAATCTGCCTCATGAACAGGAGTTATATAAACCCAAATCTGGCATGATTGGTGACACATTGCTGAACATGACAAATATTAAAGGAATAGTTCACAATTTTTGAAAGATTTAAAATTTATTGCTTTTTGAGAGCTGAATGAACAGATCGATATCATGTTCATATACCACATTTACATCCAACAGCAATGCCTGGCAGCTATTGTGGCTCCATCTGAAAAAATCTGCCTACCAGCACTTCTCATAAACATTGTATAGCTCATTGTATGAAACACATTACATGCGACTTTTCCTGATCCATAAATATAGCAAGGGACAAAAACATGTATTAACTGCTGTGATTTTTACCAGTGGACAGCAATTTAAGCTAACTAGCAGCTAGCTGTAGCCCCTTATTAAAAAGACAAATATGAATCTTCTCATCTAATTGTTTCCATCTCACATTGGATCCAGATATTTGTTTGTTTTTGAAATGCAGCAAAACACTTTCTGAAAGACAATCATGTTATCTTTAATTGTTGTAAGGAAAACTCTTCTATGACATGTGTGGTGTAGTTATTTTTAAACGTAAAGGTAAAAAACTAAAATATTCCAAAAAGGAGAAGACAAAACCTTAAATGTACTTTTTCCTACTGGCTTGATAATTTGCAGGATTGTGGAGCCACCTGAAGACACCTTCAGCAGGACATTGTGTGTATATATGAACTTATGAACAGAAAAATACAGCACACACATGTATTTTAAATCATTAATCTTGCATTTAAGAAAACGTATTTAGTCAAAACCAGAAAAAAAGTTAAGTAGCAGTGCTGTCATGCTGTATTGCAGGTGTTTGTCTAAACTGCTGCAGACATATGATCCTCTGTCGACATGCATGTTAGAGAAAGCGCGCATGTAAATTCCCATCATAAATGGTATTTTTAAACCACATGGCAGTTTTATGTTGTTTTAAGTCATTTTTTGAAAGGAACAACATTCATAAGATTCTTCAGCTCAGTAAGTCAGAATAATGGACCTTTTCAATCACAGGCCCCGTGTGACTTCCAGACTGTCAGCTCTTTGTGATGCCCTCTGCTTTTTTTAAGCATCTGTGTCCAGCTCGAGCAGAGATAGGCGTTATGGTTGCAGAGAGCACCTAATGGAAAGACAGGACTTGGTCACAGATGGAGGGTCAAGTGATCTCCCTTTTCTGGAGGGATCTTTCAGATGGTTGTGGTGAGACTAATTGTGATAGCATGCAAAATGGAGGCATTACTTTTATCTTCATTAACAAAGAGACTTTTTCTTTTAATGTTTTCTTTTTTTTTCTAAGATTTGTCCACTCTCACACTGAATGTTGTGTGCTCTCAGGAATCAAGGAGCATGTGTTTGCTCCCCTCAGTCAATAATGTAGGAATTGTTGTGCGTAAAGGAAACAGGCTTTAATTCTGATACTTTCCCTTGACTTTCGCAAATTTTGTGACGAATTGCGCAGTAACCAGCAGTATTTTACAAACTTCTTTTAATTCAAACACAACGGTAATTCAACTGTTCAAATTGCTACTTGTCATAATTTACATGTTGCACAAAACAACCTCACTGATAGCCTCAGCTTTAATTAACTAACCACTTCTTGTTTGGCTTGAACACAGTTTAATGGGAAATCATTTAAGCCTTCAATGAACAGAGTTAAGCTGGTTTCATGAACAGAAGGCTCACATAAACGTCTGCATGGTCGTCTCATTAAAATAAGATTGTAAACTATGCTCGGGTTGATCTCTCTATCAACACTGGCAATGTGAGCCCATGCAACAAACTTTAGACTTAAGACCATGTAGAAAAAGTATGAATAGATTTGAATTATGACTCCCAGATAGAAAATGTTATTTTTCAGGGCCTAAATGACCGATTCACAGTGTGTTTAAAACCACCGAGAAGCTGTATTAGAGCAGTTTGTGTAACCCTCCTATGTTTATGTGACAGCTATAGTTATGCCGCAGAATCAGATTTCACATGCAAACCATAAAATCAGAGTAAAAGCAATGTTACAAAATAAACTAACAAACAGTAAATTCAATATTATAAAAATTGGCTAAATCTCAGATTCCTGCAAAAACACGTTTTATATGTTTACGGATCCATAATAATTATTCACTGATATAATATAAAAATATGACAGTGACAGAGAGGGTGTAATGATAATGAGTATTTTTATATTTAAAGTGCATTCACTTCACTTGCTGAAGTAACATATTGAATGCAGGACTTTCACTTGATTGAGTATTTTTTACGTCAGAAAAGGAGGTTACGCTTTTGGTGGCATTGGTTTGTTTGTCGGAAAAACCACTAAATAGATTTTAATGGTTTTTTTTGGTAATGGGGTGTAGATTAGAAGAAAAAAGCAATGACAGTAACAACAGACAGCCAGTAGGGGGCAGTGAAACAGCACCACCATGTCTATGAGCCAGAGGGGGGGAGAAGAAGAAGACGAAGGAAGCGGTAGCTACAATGTTTTAGCTTTGGGTAAAAATCATAAGTTTGATACATCTTAATGGGTTTTCTGAAAAATCTACACTCACATGCAGGATGATAATGTCTACTATCTGGTGTGGATCAGACAAGAGTTACGCCATAGTGGAGGTTTGTGAGATCTTTACGATTTATATTATGCTGCTCGTATTTGTGCTTCAGTAAAGTAAAATAAACCTTCTTCCGCCGCTTTTTTAATTGCACAAATCTTGAAAAAAGTTACTTGAATTCAGTTTTCTCTCCACTTTTGTTACATTTCTGTGGTCAGAACCACAACATGCAATCAAATCCGACATTTTGCGACAGAAATGTAACTATTTACATATAATCAGAATCACCGTGGATTTTTCTTTACATTTTTGAATACATACACCGATCCGATCAACAGTTGTATTTATATAACAAAACAATAAGCAGCACAGAAACAACAGAGAGGGCCACCCCAGCTGGGTGAAGGTAATATCTGGACAAATTCAGTCAGCACATCACCTTGTGATTTCTGCTATAAGAGGTCGTGACCTGCTTCCGTTGCTGCTGCTCTCCTCAGACCTCTGTTGGCAGAGCTGAAACGGCAGAGCCACACTGGTAGGTTGTGTGAGAGGACAAGTGGATTTGGCATGCACATCAGAGCGTGATACCCAAGCATTTTGGTCCTATCACATGCCACACACACTGACACTCACAACACACACAAGTACAACACACACAGAGGGAATTTCTGGTCGTGTAAAATGGATTGTAACACTGGCCACTGTAATGAAATGATGCCAGCAACCCACAGTATTCCTTTACAGCTAAACCCACTAAAGGTTTGAGTGTACTTTCACTGTCCACTGTTGTTGTTACAGCTTAAAAGAGGAGTTTTAACAGCTGTAGTTCTTTATACATTATAAATAATCTTCCTGTTGGGAAGTATAACCACGGCTCTTCTTTTTTCTCGTGTTCCACTCACTGGACAGAGCACAAATGTAACAGTATATTTTAGTTTTATTAAACCATAAAAAAAACAACTTTCGAATTAATAGAAAAGCCCTTCTGGTTGTTTTCTAGTCAAACCTTTGAAGGGATTTTGATGCAAACATCATCAAGGACAAATTCTTCCAAAATGCTAGTTGACTGATTTAGTCTCAGACGTCTTCGTGCACGCTTCAGGGAAATCTGTTCATCTGTGATCTTTCACATTTAGGTGTTAGTGTAACCTGTTTATTGAACACCCAGTAGCAACGAAGAGATTTCCTCGTGTGTAACTGTAAAAATGCCCTTCTCCGAGGATACTGACACTAAACCAAGAGCAACCTTATCTTAGGGACATCGTAGGCGGCCATGACAAGTTACACACCATTTAAAATGTTGCATTATCTCAATGTGTTTGTGCCGGTCTGAGGCAAATCATCAAAGACACGAGATCAGCGGCTGGCTGTGACATGGTACCTTGTTTATGCACAACTCAGACTAGCAGGCATCGCATTAAACTCTCACGACATCCTTACGTAAACAAATGTTAAACAAACTGGTGTGTTTGAAATGGAAGTGTGATCCCGTATGACAGTAAAACAGAGAGCGGTGCTTCACTGGTTTTCTGTTGCGTTAAACAGAAGAGGGCAGGTGAGCTCTGCTGTGGGGTGATAAGAGCCTCGGGATATACAGACAACAGGTTTCTCAACATATTGTTTGAGGATGATAAAGGAGCACTGTTGCACTTCCAGAGACACTGAGGAGACAACAGTCATCATCAGTGCTTCATCATGTGGCTTGAATTTCATGCTTATTTGTTCCCAGTTGCTTCAAAGTGTGAGATCGCTCTCATTTCATCACTTCTGATTGTGGCTCTCTCTGTGCAGTGGCAGTGTCCACCATCTCCACTGATTCCTCAGGGATCAAACCAGGTTTTGTCTGTTTTCCTTTCTTCTCCAGACCTCTACCTACTGTCACAAGTTTGTGCCGCTCATGCCAAGTGAAGGTGTTACTGGGGATAAACAGAATTCACACTATAATGAGCAGTGACAGGATGTCACCCACTCTGCCACAGATCAAGCCGCAGCCCGCCACTTCCACCCTTGCACCCACCTGCACCCATCCAGCTGAGCCCGCCTGTTTGTGTGATGTCATCAGGTAATGGTGCTGCAACAAGGAGGCAACATTCATATCTCTAACGCTTGGCCACATAATGTGCTGTCTTCTCATTTTTTAACCAAAGTTTTATCGTCTTTTGTTTCTCACGCGCCCTTGTCCAGTCCTCTGATCTCTCCGTGGAAATCCAGAGAGAGCTGCCCTCTCTAAGTGGCCTTTGGCCGTGTTTGATCACTGGTTGAGTTATAGATTTCTCCAAGACTCATAACTCAGACGGCAGACTCAGTTGTCAACATAACATATGTTGTTTTTCCTATCTGCTACCAGACATTGTGGGTGAGCAGTGCACACGACGATGTGGGAATAAGCAGGATGGTTGCCGGATGGATTTTGCTTGACAACAGTGATTCTCGATTTATTTGCAGACATTGATTCAAAGGGAAATAATGTCAGTGTATGAGCGGGACTTTAGTTGTTGGCAGATCAGCTAAGGAGTGATTTCATCTTCTGGTTGTTTTTTATCTGAAGATTATTTTATTATTATTCTGAAGGACTAAAATGCTTCTGCACATGATGAAGCCACTTTATGGTTGTATGAAATGTATGTTACCTTTTCTCAGTGTTTTCTACACATGTACTGTGTAGATCCTCAACAGTGAGATGTCAGGCGGGGTTCACATGTAGGCTAACTTGTTCCAAATGAGTCTGAGGAATTCCTGCCTCCTTGCTCTCCTTATTAACCAGACGTCACCTTGTCAGACCCTACATGCCTGTTCAGAGCTCCTCCCCGTGCCACACATAATGAGATGAATATCTCAAATCAGCTTTCTTTAATTACAGTTACAACACATAGTAAGCTTTTCACCAGTCTCCTCCTAAGAGCGCATTTTATACGCTCTCTCTCTATCGTGATAAAATAATTCCCATGAGGAAGTGATTACACATTTGGATAATTCTGAGCAGATGTGAAAATGTCTCAACAAGTTAACAAGGCAGCGGTGGAAGTGCAGACGCTGTCAGTGTTGAAGCAGCGCGCTGGAAGATCAAGAAAACATCCTCCACAGCCTTGATCCTGCCCGTGGTGGTAAACCAAGAGTATGACAGTAAAGATATGGTCAGTTGTTCACTATTGTAAGGTTTCCTGCACTAAACTCTTTTTTTCTTCTTTCAGTTGCAGTTGATCATAGAGGCAACTGTTTTATATGCAAGTAGATTTTGCGTGAAATAGTTGAGTGAGTCCAGCCATCATTGGAGAGAAAAGCCAGCTTATAGTTCACATACTGAGATTATTTTTTAGACACATCTGTCACTGATGAAGCGGATCATTGTCGTTGTTATTCCCTTTAAATTAAAAAAGTCAAAAGTAAATTCATTGACTTCATTTACAGTTCAGGTCAGGCAGCGTGGCTCAGGATATGAAGTGTTTATCTGAATATTTACTGTGTACGTTTGTTTAAGATCCAGACTCGTATTAATAACACCAGTTTATTGGTTTAATTTAACTCTTTCTTTGTCTATTCCCTTTTTATAAACACAGCTCAGATTATTGTTATTGGAGTGTATTCATAGTATAAAACAGAGCTCTGACAGACAACCCTCAGTAAATGAAAATGGTGGTTTTAACATGCAGTACTGCAGAAATGAAAAGACATAATCTAAATATATTCTCCCGCCGTTCACTGTCTTCCCCTGTTTGCTTTCAACATTCAACACACACATATTGGAGGATTAAAGAACTGTTATAACTTAAAGAAAAATGATGTTTATTTGCACTTTCTACCTGTACTTCTCGCCTTTGTTCAGCTCAGACAAAGATAAAGCCTAAATTGGCAATGCCTTTCATCAAAGGTGTTTTCTCTTTTGTGCTCCTCGATGTGAATAGCTAAACACTGTGTGTGTGTAGAGCAAAATACATGTAGATAGGAACGGAGGGAGGTGGGGGGAGGGAGAGAAAAGTGTTCACCTACAAGCAAAAAAGAAACTTTGGTAATTGCCATAACACAAATAATGAGAGGCTATGTAGGAAAGTGTTTGAAGAGCGGTCCTGATCAAGATAAGATTGGAGACAGTATCATGAGACAGAGGAAGTGTTTTTCTGTCTGCTGCAGCTGAAAGGAAACTTAAGTGACAGAGTTACTTCTATGAGCCAGACGCTGAGCTGAACCCTGCAGAAACAAGCAGGCTAAATGGAGTTTAGGGTGTGACGAGGACGAGTGCGAGTCTGATGCTGTGCTTGTGCTGAGGTACATCATCCATATACATGTTAGGACTTCTGACTTGCTGTTTGGAGCAATGTAAAGCTCACAGGAAAGTGGTTTATCAACTGTTTGAAATTATAAAGCAGTAGTTGCCCACTCGTGGACATGGTGCGATGCCATGTTTATATAGTCACTGTTTACCCTAATAATACTTTGAAACTTCTCTGAAATGAAAAAAAAAAAAGACAAAAAAATACCCAGATTAAAAAGTACAGACTTACTACAGGCCTTTGTGACATTGATCAACACTTTTGGCTGTGGTAACCTCTCAGTTTCATGTCACCAAAGATGAAATCAAAGCAAAACTGCAAAATAAACTTTGAAAATCTTTCATAAGGAGAAGACCTCTAATCACTGTATTCTGTTCATGTAAAGTTTAAGCTGGTCAATTTAACCAGGTGCTGGGATTTTTAAAATTCATAATAAAAAAAA
>OOFC01015642.1:3547-33127 GCA_900323345.1 Pseudochromis fuscus | reverse complement strand
TGCCGTCACACAGCCACGCCCCGAACTAATCAACACGACTGACAGGGGTGAACAACTTAGACTTAGACTTAGACAGACTTTATTGATCCACAAGGGAAATTCTGTTGTCACAGTAGCTTAGAACAGTAGTAGTATATAATAATAATAAAATAGAAAAAGGTATTATCTCACAAGCAATCCGGAATATGTACACATTTACAATAGATAAGAGATAACATAAAACTATGTGAAATTAAGTTAAACAGTGCCAGTTTACATGGGTTTTTGAAAACAAATTTATCTACAGAGTTATCTGTCACAGAGTGGGGAGTTATTGTACAGCTGTATAGCACACGGTATGAATGTGTTTTTGTAGCGCACACTATGACAGCGAAGCTGTAGGAGTCTGTTGGAGAAGGAGCTCCTTTGCTCCTCTACAGTCCTGTGAAGTGGGTGAGCAGGATTGTCCATGATGGAGAGCAGTTTGTCAAGTGTCCTCCTGTCCCTCACTGTCACAAATATTATAATTATGCACACAGTGATTTAACAATCAGTGTAAACAAGATATAATATTGGGGAGAAAATGAATTTTTTCACTTTTTAATCTGTCACCAGCACACACACAAAAACACACACGCTTACACGCTCTCACGGAAAAGTCTATAGGGAACAATCAAGCATGGTTTACACCACACTGAATACAGGCCAAGTGGGCGAGTGTGTGTCGTGTTTCACAATATTTTTGTTGGGGTTAGTGTTGATTTCATCTGTCCACACAGACATACACAGACACACTTGACAGAGAGTGTGTAGCGTGAGAAAGGCGCTGCAGGGTCCCTGCGTTTTTGGAGGACACTCAGAATACACAGAGCAGTCCTCAGGAGAGTCGTCTCAGAGCTCAGTCAGCGGCTTGTAATTAAGTGTGATTCACACAATGGTGAAACGTATGCAACAAGCACGCAGATAAAAATCATCCAGTTTCAGGATGCACAGTACATTTATATGTGTCTAAATACCAATTAATCGTTCTTCATGTGTTTAGATGTGCGTTTGGGAATTATAATTTTCAGCCCTGCTACATCGTGAGGTTTCCTCAGATTGTCTATTAAACATCAGTATTTATGCCTGATGAGAAGACAAAGTTATGGTTGAAAAAATTAATGACTATGAAGCTCTTGAAATAGATTCCAATCCTCCTTTGCCCTCACACATGGTAAGTGGCAGTGACTCAGCCTCATTATAAACTAAAATTGGTAGGGTCCAATCCGGAGTCCAAAATCACTCCCAATTATTTAGTGCACTCCAGTTGCCCTCTATTTTTATTTCAGTGTTTAAATGTGTGAATTTATTCAGTGTGGAGCCCAATCAAAAAATTCAACAAAAATGAAAAACATTTCTGTTAATTATAAGATGCAAAAACCACCTTTGCACTCCCCCACAGCTTTCAGCTTCAAAACACTGTTAAACATGAAGCAGCCATTAATATGAGATAGTTTTTGTTAATGAAGCAGCTTTATTGATTCAGGGTTATAGACTTGAGTGTTCCTGGTGTTGTCACTGTGTTTCTCTGACCTTGTGTTTTCTTCCTTTGTGTTCTGGGCATGACGCCGCATCAGCTGCTGCTGCTGCTGGTGGAGTCACCAAACTGAGCCTTCTCATCCTGCAATACTGATTTCTTATACTACAGCCATTTCATTCTAGTCTTGCAACATTGTTATTGCTCTCATGCAATTTGGATCTCCTCTGTTCCAGTCTGCACCACATCAGCCTCGACCTGCTCAGCTCATCCAGCCACATCGCTCTGCCACATCGCAGCTACAAGCCCTCTCGTTAGGAAACCTTTAGAGAGCCTTGCCCACCATCGTCTGCCCTGCCAGCCTGCTCTGCTCACTTGCTCCTCACATGAGGAACACCCCTCCATCATTTCCCACCATGTCTGTAGCTCTGCTCACTCACCACTTAACACACTGTGAGTCAGACTGAACTTAATCCATTTTTCCAATCACACAATAAATCTGCTGAGCTGTGATTCTGCCTCGGTGTCCTGCCTCTGGGTCTTAAATTGCTACTGTTCACATTACATGTCACCTGGTGAGCTGCCATGTGGGGCAGCACATTTTAAACACAGTGATATGTTGGAAAGTGCAGCATTCAACACGAGTACCATTAATGTCATTGTTGAAACAAATACATAATAAATGAATAAAATGAACATGTTTGAAATATCGTTCCCCTGCCCCACAGGCGCCCCAGGGGGCCACTTTGGGAGCCACTGCCATTATTGTGTCCATTATATTATAATGAGCAGTAAATGAGTGAACAAAGGGAGGATTTTTGGTCACAGGCCAAAGTTAATTCCCACAGGTCCACCTAATGAAGACTGCTAGTCAACCCAAGGTCTCAGCTGTGAAATTTGGGCTTTTTTGTAGCAGTACAGGGACCTAGCAAAGTATAATTAACTGGCTTTGTTCTGTTTTGTTTTTCTTTTCAGGCCTGAATTGGCTGAAAACACTGACCTTCACTCACACCCTCCAGTCTCAGTTTTACAGTGTGCAATTTTTTTACAGCATTTACACTGATGTTCTCCATGTTTTCTCTGTGGGGTTGCATATATATTTTGATCGAAACATATCTGGCGTTTGTTATCAAAATTCCAGCGTTGAGAGTGTCATTTTTTTTGGCAGTGCTTAATATGTTCTCTATGAAATTATCCACCATTTCCCACTAAATATAGACTTCCTCTGGCCGGGGATTTGTCTAATTTAAGGTTCTATTTTTGTGAGTATTGTCAAAAACAGCGTCGGAGAAAATAAGCAGGTCTATAGTCGCTCATTAGGTCACTTTCTCTGCTGGATTATTTGTGTGCTCTAGCCTTAGCGTTCCAACCTTTGTCCTGGCCTGACTGTTTCTCCTCTTTGGTCCAGTTTGATCCCACTGACTGTTTTTCTTGCAGGACCTTACTCCTCTGCTCTGCCTCCGCATCCTGCTTTTCTGTAAATTACTGTCTGACAGAACTGCTGGAAAATACTTTTTTTATATAGATATACTTACATGCTGACTGAAGAATTAATTAGAAACTTCTTCTCTGTGTAATTTGTCATTCTCTTAATTCATCATCACCAACCATCTTCTTATTTTGGAGAGGCTTTGTTGCTTTGTTCAAACTCCAGTTGTCTAGAGATTTTTTTTTCTTTGATTGCCTGTTGAATATTCAGCATCAACTATATTTTACCAGTGTAAACTCACAGCAGGGGGAAGCAGGAAATAACCACCCCAAGCCATGATGCTGTGGGCCAATCACAGCCAGCCTGTGTCGGTGTAAAGTCTCTGTGTGTTCAGCTTTCCGGACTTAAACTCACTGATTCTGATGTAATCTTGTTACTGACTCATTCAGGCCAGATCTTGGCAGCAGTGAAGGTAATCTGAAATAATTCAGGTGCTAAAGAGGGCACCTCAATAAGTGCCTTTTTGGAACAAGGATCTATTTAATGGACTTCAGTTACTTGTAGGGACACATCACACACAAAGAGGATGAACATAGGAGAAATAGGATGCTGATTGATTTTACATCACAGTGGTCAGTGTAAACTTTCAAGGATGTTTTTGTGTCTATCTTTATTTGTATGTACTGTACTGTATTATACTGTAATAATTCAGGATGCTACTCATACACTTGAAAAGAAGACTTGCTTTGTTAAACAGTCAGTAAATCACTATGAGTTACCATCGTAGTCATGGTTACTAGTTCAACAAACGTGGTCACTGACAGTGTAGTGAACTTCTCAGTGCATCACACTACATTATAATGAATGGATGTGCTGTGTGTGTGCATCGTATGTTTCATAGGGGCAGTTATTTATAACTTCTGCACCCTGTTTTGATGACCGTGTCAGGCTGCACTGAATCACCAGCACAGTCCCCCAACTGTAATTTACAGAGGATCGTGATTCACTGCATGTCTCCAAACACACCCAAAAAATTCAAGGACGATTTCAGCTGTGAAAGCGAAGATGGCAGTGGTCTAATCTAGATGGAAAATCTCATACCCTGCTACCTTGGAGAGGACCGAACTCCAGTGTGCTGTTTGTCAATGAGTGGAGAAAAACGTTTGCATTGAAACTCATTTTGAATGAAACTACGCCAGGTGTCTGATGTTATACCAGAAGAGTTTCTCCAATATCTTCTGAAAAACACATTTTCTTGGGAATTTTCCTCGGATTTAAACTCTGTTGTGTTTCTTTAAGTTGGTGTCGTGGTCTCATCAGATTTAAATCCATTATTTCCCTTTTCATTATCTTTATAGGAATGCAAGGAAAAATGGGGAAAAGAAAGAGAAATTTTCTTGAATCTCTTCATTGAAATCACATTTGCCATATTTGTGCATTTCAATAATCAAAACATTGCATGTGTGTGTATTTTTTTTGTCAATAAATGGGCTGTTTCTATTGGGCCCAGTAATTTTAATAAAGCCTATTCGCCAAAGGGCATGAGATTGTCCTTCTCTCCTACATCCTTCATCTGAAACACAGGGATACCTTTAATCATGTTCCTCAGGGGTCAACATTTTCAAGTGGATAGTCTTTGCAAATTCGAGGTTTGCCGTACTTGCCAAGATTTTATTCCATCTAGCTCCCATTTGTCACCTTGTCCTGAGGACATCTGAATCCGTACGAAATTATCCAAACAACCCTGGTGCGTCCTGACCTTGAAACAGAAATGTTTTCTATGGTCTCATTCAATTTGCAATGCTCCAGGGCGCATATTCAAAGCTCTTTCAAAGAGACAATACAGAACAGACATGTCTCTGCCTGTCTTTTTAGGAACACTGCATCAATTTTGACAAATTGTAGAGCAACGTGAGACTCCTGTCAAAAACATTCAAATGCAAAGAGAAGTCACACTGCTGTCAGTGCATCATGCTGTCAATAAGACGATAAACTCAACCTTAACAGGAGAACATAAATCAACATCTCTGGTGATTATCTGCCCAGCAGCTCCTCGCACCTCCCACCCACATCCCAATTCTTTAAAACCTGCACAACAAAGGACTCGGGGGTTCATGCTAATTGCTAATGGCAGTGAATTATCATTAAGTTGGTGTTTCTGTTGTTTTCTTGCCATTTTGCCTCACTACCTTTTTTTTGGATTGTTTATTCTGGTTAATTTATGTTATGTGGCCAGTTTTCAGGAAACAGATGGCATCCCACCTGTGTGTCTCTAACTGTCCAGACCCATGTCTACTTACCAGAGGTAACACACACACACACACACACACACACACACACACACACACACACACACACAGCTGGTGTATGCGCCAGTGTTAAAGTAGGAAGTCTGATGTGTGTGAAACTTCTAATCATGCATGTAATGGTCACTGTGTTTAGACAGTGGTTTTTAATTTGAGTCGTACAAAGCTTTTAACAATGTGTCTACTCTAATTCTGCACATACACACTGATGGGTCCCATGGAGCAGAGCAGCTGTGACTCCTGCTGTTCACATGTTGGGAGACACTGAACCCTAAGTTGCATGAGTGTGTTGTGCAAGTGGCAACTTGTTACAGTTACTAATATAACAAAAATAATTTTTCAACTTGGGTAAAAAAGTGTCTGATTAAGGAATAGTTTGGGGTTCGGGCTCATGGATACTGTGACACTTGCACAGCAGGGAGGCTGGATTTGAATCACTACATTCTACACATTTATTTACCACCACTATGCGTTCTTTTCATCTTGCCGTGCTCAAAGGAGGCACCTTGGATAGCTCCCAGTCTAACCTTTCAGTACCAGGCACTGAGGTAATGAAGTTCTATACATCCTCTATCTGAGGAACAATAGGCAGCCTGGAGATGTGGCCCAAACACCAGGGGACTTCATGTCTGCTTTTGATGTGCCTCATTAATCCACTGCTCTGTATGGTAATACTGCTGTGTCCTTGCAGCCACATGCAGTGACCACATATGGAGAAGACACTGTTATCAGCCCTGCTCAGGTGCACCAGTATAAGTTCTGCATTATTGATGTGCTTTGTATATGGGAATATACTTTAGTATGGACATGTTTGTGCACTGTTTGTTATGTGCACTGTGCTTGTTACTTTTACTGAAACCAAGTGAGTTATATTTACTCCTGCATTGGTTTGTTTGTTGGCAACTTTATAGAAAAACCACTAAAGAGAGCTTGATGCATTTTTTAAGTGATAGTTTATTACCCAAGGAACAAATTATTCAATTTTGGGCAACATTGGATAATGACAAAAATACCAAAATCCCTGAAAATCCTTATTGCTTATCATCTGATAGTGTTGCTCTTCCACCACAGTCTATAGCAGGGGTCCCCAATCCTGGTCCTTGAGGGCCCCTACCAGCTCATCATCAAGCTCTGCAGAAGCCTGATAATGATCCTGATCATTTGATTCAGGTGTGTTGGAAGAGGGACACATCTAAAACATGCAGGATAGTGGCCCTTGAGGACCAGGATTGGGGACCCCTGGTCTATAGCATTAGTACAGTTGGATTATGCCTTGGTGGATGTTTGTGCTCTCTGAGGGATTTCTACTGCATTCAAATGTATCTTGATTGTTTATTTGGAGGAATAAATATGTTACGATATCAGAACCACCAACAAATAACTTACAAGGTTTGCTTGTGGCAGTGAAATTGCTAAATAATTGAATAAATATATATAAAAAGGTAGTGATACCGAAGATGAATCTCTTCATATCTGCTATTTTAAACAAGAAATATTACATTAACTCCAAAACCAGCAGGCAAACAAAACAATTTGCGTCTAGGCTCCTATTACTAAAACCATAGTTTATTTTGTTTTTCATTTTGGCAGCCTGGATTTCTTATTTCTTTTTTTTTCCAGGGTGTCTGATACATAACATGTTTACACCATCTTTGACTTTCAAGAGAATATCTGAAACAGTGCAGCTCATTTCTAATTCTTAGCACGGCGTATTATTCCCAGTGATTCCTACTCGCTCCTGTATGATGCTGGTGCTCTGCTCTGTCTCAAGTTCAGTGCCATGGCCTTTATGACTCTTAGACAAACAGAATAATCTCATAACGTGCCAATCTGACAGTCATAATATGCTGTGCATTCCACAGCTGCCATAATAACAACCCTTAGGATTCAAGAGCATAGGGTCACCATAGCATGCATATTTTCTACCCGGCTCGCGTATAAGTCACTGAAAGCCACGTTGTGCATGTTGTTTGGAATATGAATAAAAACAAAAAACACAGTCCACTGCACACTAATAAATCTGTTTTCTAATGATACAAACACTGGTGTCCTTGTTATTTATATAAATATAACCCCTTGTCTGTGTGAATAAAATGGAGCCAGAATGGAGAGAGTATTCGATGCTGAATGTAACTATGCTCTTTTTGTCCATCCCTCTCTACCTGCAGATAGGGGTTCTTCTTATAATGACATTAATTAAGCACTGGAAAAATGTGATGAATCCACCCATTTCCATATTGTTAAAGCATGGCTGTGAATGCAACAAATTTCCCTCCGTCTGATAAAAGTGCTTTTTCAGGCACAGCTACGAGGTGTAAATCACGACTTGTGAATGCAGAGAGGATGAGAGGCATGTGACGTCGCTGCTGGCTGACAGCGAAACTTGAGTGAAATGAACAGATCCTTGTTTGACTTTGAAGCAAACTGGCTTCACTTTACAGCAATAGTGTGTTTTCTTTTGCCATATTAGGAAAAACAAAATGTTTTGCAGTTATTGAATAAAACTGCATTGTTTTTAGCTTTTGTTTCTTCAAATCAAACACATGCAGGTGAAATGTATTAGCAACAAAATATGGCAAATCAAGAAGCTTGATGAGAACCTTCTGACCATTTGACCTTTTCCAACATTTGAGCCTTTGAACGCTCGTGTATGAAGTGTTATCAAAGAATGACATGACTTGTGGCCGACTGAATCCCAGTGCTCTGCTGTGGACTGATAAGATGGCACACAGTCAAAGTCTAGGACAGATTACCATATTGAGAGTCTGAGGGGAGAGAAAGAATGTGTTGTGTGTTGTGTGTGTGTGTGTGTGAGTTTGTGTGATGTGTAAATGTGCAAATATCTGGGTTAGTGCCATAACAAATTGAACCAAAAATATAAGTAGGCAACATATTGCACCCCCCACCGTCTCTTCTTTGTCAGCTTGCAGCATCATTTCAGACATTTTTATAAAGCACGCCCAGAATCAGATAATTCCCTCCAAGTGTTTTTTTTATTGTTTTACACACTGATGACAAATTTTTCGACAAATGGATGAAAAAGCTTATTCACAAAAAATAAGCTGAACGTGTAATTTTTTTTCACTGTACATGCACATTTTTTTCACTAAAAACAAGTCAATTTTCCACTAACAAAATAGAGTTTATAGCTTTAATTGTGGATAATATTTTATAATGTTTTTTTAATGGCTAACTAAGGAGAAAAGGAACACATACAAAGCCATACATTCATTCACTTTAATTATTCCATAACAATATATTTCTCAGTTACCAAACAAAAACCTGCCCATGTCCATGTCAAAAAATATAAGAGAATTATTATTTGTTTTTGTTTTGTTTTTTTAGTGTACAGTACATTATCGCAGGAAATACCAGGCATTTTGATAGAAGTCAAAAGTCTTTGAGGGTGAGAGGCGTGTGACTCAAGAGGAGACTGTGTACAGATTTGTTTTGTGATCACACACATGGAGGACACAAAAATGTTTCATGTGGCAAAGAGGTCGGGAGTGTGTGTGCTGCAGTCCTACATCAGAGCATCATGACGTACACACCAGCATGATAAACAACACGCAGAACAAACACTGCAAATACTAATGCAATGGACATCTATTTTACATGCAAGTAAAGTCTTTTTTTGCCACATCGTGTATGTATTGAGATGGTGAGATGTAGTTTTTTGGACAGTGCAGCTAGACATGTTCCTTCTTTTGTGAGGATTTTTAATTTTAGTCTGTTTTTCAGTGAGTGAAACATATTGTAAGTTTGATTGTCAGGTTCATCCCACTCAGTCCAATGTAACTACACTTAAACACCCTGAATCAGAAAAGCTGCTTCCTTCCAACTACATGAAATATTACATTCAGAAAAAACGAGTCAGGAGAAGAGTGAACACCTTGAATGTGCATTAGGGCATTACGATTAGTGACCTGCAACTACACTTAATCTAATACATCACTATCTGAAACATGCAGCACACTGATGGGCTCAAGGCTCCGTGCTGTCAGAAACCCTGTCTTGTTGGTGTGACCTGAAGCTGGCTCTGCAGATTCAGCCTCTCACAAGGAGGAGCAGGTGGGCTGGATGAGGTTGTATTTTTTTTTTTTTTTTTTAAATAGAAATCCAATAATGAGGATGTGCTCTGACAGCTGAGCAGACTCACCGTGACTAGAAACAGAAGTGATGCCTCCCCTCAGCCACAGCAGCGACTTAATATTAAACCCTGGTTGTTGATATATTGCTTCAAGCCAAACCAGTCAGCAAGTTGCTTTGATGGACAGTCAGTCTGTCTCTTCATGGCTAAGTTGGTCCACAGTGACATCTTGGGAAATACTAGGTGTAGCCTCTTAGCATGAAATTGGTTGATAGAAATTTGAAATTAAACAACAGCAAGGCGCCTGTGAGCTTTTGATGAATGGGTTGATCATTGACTGTCCCCTTCATCAGTCGAAGTCAAAATTCACCCAAGAGCAAATACATCTGGTTAAGATACACTTAAGAAATATTTTCAACAGAAAATAATTGAAATTCTGTCAGATTTATGTGAGATAGATAGATATTCACCAGAGTATAACACAGTTTGATCTACATCACATAAGTAATTAAATATGTAGTGAACAGCCGACAGAATCGTGTACGTGAATGTGCCAGAGGGTTTGCAATTTGTTCAAAAGAATGACAAATTGTTTTTATGGTGTGCACATGTGTTGTGATCAGATAGGATTAGCAGTAGTTATGAAAATTTCACTTCTGATCTGAGAAAGGCATCAAAGCAACTGAGAAAACCTGTTTTGTCGCCAGACATCTGGTGTCTTTCATATTAACCATTGACCATTTCCATTAGGCTCAAAGCACAGCTGAGTTTGAGGATAAAACTGACAAAAAGCTAATAAAACACCGGCCAAGTCTGACAAGCCTCTAGGAGTGATATCCATACTGGACGACACCGCACCTCACAATTTACATCCAGTGCCAATGTTCATTACCAACACAGAAAGAAGTGTGTCCTTATGTAAAGTGATGGACGGGCATGTGTCACGTCTGACTTTCATGCGGGATGCAATACTCTAATCACGGGCTATTTTCGACGCAGGGATACGGTAAAAAGTAAGGATTTTAAAAGCACTAGTCCTGAACATTATCACAATTTTTGCACAACTGTCCTGTACATATGACAGCATCTGGCCAAATTTGACACTTTCTGCAACACTAAGGATCTAAGAATAGAAAAGCTGTCGCTTCAGTTTTCATCCATCCAGCAATTTTGTAATGTGGTGTGTAATCATCATTAGAGCTGTGTGGGGTGAGGCTCTAATGCTTTTTGAGCTGCATCCTCCAGCATATATGGCTACATACAGTTAGTCTAATTTTAAGCATCTAAAATAATAAGAGATTATACAGGTCACATTTTCTTGTTCCCTTTTTGTGAGACACACTCAGTTGTAATATTAGAGGTTTTTCATAACAAAACAAAACAAAGCAAAAAAACTAAAATTTTGACAAAGTTTTGTACAATTAAAACCTTTATTAGTACTGCTCATTATAGTGTGAGAGGTAAAACACTTTGCAGGTGAATTTCCAATAAATTGTAATGTGCACACAGGCTCAGGCAATTATATCAATTCAATCCAATTCAAACAATAGAAGATGTACAAACCCCAATCAGTGGGGTGCAGCCTGCATAATGTATGCAGCAGTGGTCCAGTCCCAGTGGAAACTCGACTACTTCAGTCTTCTGTAAACTTGGAAATGAATTCACTCCCAGTAATTCAACAAGAGCGTCTCTCATTACTTTTCACCATCACATGTTGAAAATCCATCACATATACTGAAGAGCTTTATGTCCCAACACACTGTTGCTGCACTGTTCAACGTGATACTTTTGGGGAGGATGTTTTTCCCATGCAGGGCTTGTTTGTCCTGTCCGTGACCCTGCCTCTTGACCCCTCCTCTCCTTGGGGCTCCCTGGTGGCTTGCACAGGCCTGTCCCTCTGCTTCAGCTATGCACAGGATTGGCCTGGAGATGGCAGCTGCATTGTCACTGGGAAACTTCACAGCTTTCCCTGAAAGCACTCAGATTTTCACACCAGGGATCAGCACTGACTTGCTGGTGCCTGGTGGCAGAAGAGCTGATCTGAGTGATGCCATTCTGTCTTATCTTTGCAGCGTGTAGGAGAGTTTAATTCAGGCAGTGGATATTGAAAGATCCCCCCCCCTTGTTTGTTTGTTTTTGTCACACTTTAATTTCCCATGAAGGCATGAAAGAACTATAAAATCATCATGCACATGGATGTAAAGACCTCTCAGTGAAAATAAATCCGATTTGGGCATGAGAAGTGGCGGAACAGTTGACATATAGGATTCGTGACCACAGTTAGAGTTACGCTCTCTTGTGGAGACTGTGAACGCAGCGTTGATGTGTGTCGTGTGGGTGGAGCTGTGGGTTCAGACCTGCTGTACCAGCTCTGACTCTGTGATCAGGGACTTGTTCCAAAGGATGCCACCAGTGGAAAACCATCGCAGGGACGAAATGCAGTGAGATGGACCTACGTGTATTTTATATGATTTTTGTTGTTATCAGCATATTTAAATGTATTTTATACTCCAAGCAGTTCACTGTGAGTTAAATGCCTCTGCAAACAGCAGTTTCTCAATCTCAGTGCAATTATTGTAGTTGTTGTTTTTTTTTTAGTTTCTCTTTTATCCTGTTTACTGCGTGGACGTGATTGTCTTTGCCGTAAAGACATAATGAAAGGAGACTGAAAACAATGTCCTCTTAAGAAAACTTACTCTAAAGTTCTCTTTATGGCGTTTCAAAATGACAGACTCTAACTTGAGGAACGAAAGCAGCTATGGGATGTATTTTGCTGAAGCCCTCAATGGATCTGCTTTGGAGCAGATGTTTTCAAATGACAGCATCGCGACATGCAAGAACTTCACCATGGACTCACAGGTTGTCGGGGTTGGGATCTTCCTCTCCGTTTTTATTTTGGTGGCAATCGTTGGGAATATCTTGGTCATCCTGTCCGTGGTGTGCAACAAACACTTACAAACTGTCACAAACTTCTTCATCGTCAACTTAGCCATGGCAGACCTGCTGCTGAGCATTATAGTGCTGCCTTTCTCTGCGTCTTTAGAGGTGCTGGGATGCTGGGTGTTTGGCCGGGTTTTCTGTAACATCTGGGCAGCTGTGGATGTGCTCTGCTGCACCGCATCCATCCTCAGCCTCTGCATCATCTCCATCGACCGGTATATTGGGGTGAAACACTGCCTGAAATACCCCAGTATTATGACAGAGAGGAAGGCAGTAGTAATTTTACTGGTGGTGTGGGTTTTATCCGCTGTCATCTCTGTCGGACCGCTGCTGGGATGGAAGGAACCGCCGCCGATGGATGACAGCATCTGCAGCATCACAGAGGAGCCGGGCTACGCGCTCTTCTCCTCTCTTTTCTCTTTCTACCTCCCGCTCATGGTCATTCTGATCATGTACTTTAGGGTGTACGTGGTGGCCCGCAGGACTACTAAAAGCCTGGAGGCGGGCGTCAAAAGAGAGAGAAACAAGTCGATGGAAGTGGTGCTTCGGATCCACTGTCGCAGCGTCCTGGAGGACGCGCGTCCGAGCAGCTCCAAAAGCAGCAAAAACCACCCGTTCAGAAGTTCGCTGTCAGTGCGACTGATGAAGTTCTCCAGGGAGAAAAAGGCTGCGAAAACCCTTGCCATCGTTGTGGGGATGTTCATCCTCTGCTGGCTGCCCTTTTTCTTCTTTCTGCCATTGGGTATGTTCAACACTTTATATATTTGTATTCCCGCATAAATCTGCTCTCGTGCGCACTTTCTCATTGAATATCCTCCTTCTCAAAGTTTCTTTTCTCAGACATCAACAACAATCTCTTGTACATTCTTACACCTTTCATGCTCTGAAGTCACCTGTGCTTAGATTTATGATTCAACTCCTCATCATTTAAAGATGTATATCATTTGCAGTGATGGGTCAATGTGAATATCTGATTTATTTGCCTCACTTGGAGTCACTGATCTGTGCAGTTCCTCTTCACGACTGCCTTGACTAAACAGCATTTTGGCATCAGTCGAGTCCTCAGCATCAAATAGATAAACTACAATTTAATAAAACCTCCAGGAACCTGGACACAAAGAGTCTGGCATCGCAAAAACAAAAAAACTGTCATGTCCTGGATTTGACTCGCTGTTTAGTTTGGGAACTATGCCAAGGAGCCGATCAAAATCAAGATTACTATAATGTTATTAAAACAAATGTTTCGGTCAGAAAAGGTCAGAGCTGCAACGTGACCAATAATGCGACTTGTTTTCATGGCTGTGATTTTTCTGAGAGCCTGTTTCTTCAGATGGCCAACATCACATTTTTTTGAAGAGCAGTCATAATAGACTGACATTCTTCAGTAATGAGCACTGTGAAACTAAATGCTTCCCAGTACAGCTACCTACTTTACCAAAAAGCCCATACAGCAATGTACAATAATAATACACCATATTAGTTTGTCAAGGGTTGTGTTTCATGGTCCAAATTTGCAGCGTAAAGGTCACTGCAAATTGAATTACATTAAATAAACCCTGAAGCTCTTATAAACATTTAATTATTGAAGGATAACAATGTAGCTGAGTCTGGCATTCCCGAAAAAAGCACTATACAAATCCAAACCATTATTATTATTATTATTATTATTGTTTCTATAATTGACCACAATACTGAAAAAGATTGACTTATAGGAACTGGGATCAGACATGGACACCAGTGTCTCTTATTGTAGCTGAAAGGCCCTTCATCCAGGGTGACCAATGCAAGTCATTATGGCAATTCATGAATCAAACTGAATGATGCAACATGCTTACCTACATCCATGCACTCAGGGAAAGTATTCACAGTCCACTTGGAGGCACACACACACACACAAACACACTAATGGTGGCCTCATGAATTTTTATTTTGCATACATTTCACATAATTGATTGTAAAAGCCAGTTTGAACAAATGGCCAGCGTGTTATCAGGTGTAGCACTCACACAGCCCTCTCATTCTTGCTGTGCCACCAAATTTACCGAATCAAATTAATAGAGGAAGCCTGCAGGGAGAGAGAGGGTGCACGAATAAAATTAGTGCTACTAATCACTTTAGTCACTCAATAAGAGGGAACATGTATTTATATGCAGAAGTTGAAGACAGATTCTCTATTTTTCAAATGACTGGACAAAAATGACCTTTAAATAAACTTAATTTAATTGTTAGTGATTATTGCATACATTATTTTTTAAACCAGTCTTGAATGATAACAACTCTCATCCACAATCATCATAAAGATCATATTGATTTGACTGAGTAATCACATCATACTGTCTGTTTTTGGAAAGATCAGTCTGAAACAGTGCCACTAAAAATTCACATTTTAAAGAGAAACACCAAAGGGAATGCAGCCAAATGGGATAATTATCCTGGAGAAATCTGTCTAAGGTTATCTTAAGTTGATATTTTCAATTTAAAATTCCTGGTAGAGAGTAGAGGGTAGAGGGCAGAGACTTCTTATTAGCATAATAAGCACAGTCAGACCATCAAGAACGCCGTTATCATCTAAACTGAGTGCAGTATGATAATGGATGTACTGTAATTTGGTTGTTAATGGCTAATACAACACAGAACTCTGAGGAATTCAAGTTCCTTGCTGGAAACCATCTGGCCTGAAGAATCCTTTCAGACACACTGCTCCATATTGTGACCCTGAACTCTGACCTCCAATCTATTGATCCCATCAGGCATGTTGATGGGAAGCTGCAACAGGCAAAACTTCACTAATCCCAACAGGGATCATAGATTTTTCCTGAAGGACTGACTTACGTCTGCTTATCCATATTTGGTCAGTCAGACAGATTGATGTTAGTCTGTTGTAGAAACAATCATGAATGAGTAACCTTTTGCTGAGAGGCAGACATATTCTTTTAGCACCTCTTATACCAATCAGGCCCTTTCTATGAGATGATGCAAACCTCCATGGAGTAGTCTGACTCATCTAAAACTCCACTGAGAGTGCCCTAACACCATTTCCCTATTAGTGGACCAGACTCATGAATACTATTTTTTTATTGCCAGAAACTGATGGAATAAAGAGAAATATCCTCTTAGATTTTCCCTTTGCTTCCTGTGTATATAAAAAAGCAAAGCACAAAAACATTGAGTGTAGCATTAACATTTTAGCATTGATGTCCTACCAGTGTTTTAATTGGCTGTTTTTACTTTATGCTTCCTTTTTCCTCTTTCAATGATTTAACCAGTTCAAAGTCATTTAAATTCATAATTATTTGCTGCAGTTGTTTTTTTTTTGTGTGTTTTTAATTAAAACACAGAAATCACATATTATTGTAGTTTCCTCCTTAGGAAGGAATTGTGAAATACTCTAAGATACACTGAATATTATACAGTGTATAATTAGAGAATTATGACTAAAATGCATATATTACACTATACCACTACAGTTTAGTAGCCTGTTATCATACAAGGCACATTTTTGTTTTTACCGTATTTTCTGGACTATAAGCCGCTACTTTTTTCCGATGCTTTGAACCCTGCGGCTCAAACACCGGTGTGGCTCATGTATCAGCAGCACGAACCTCGTTGGCTTTTTACAAGCTAGCAAGCTCCGTGCCGCCGATACATTTAGTCTCGTCACATCAGACCTGGTCAGAGTGGACCACATGAAACAGTTCGAATAAATACCATAGCGGCTTCTAGACAAGTGCGCTCAATAGTCCAGAAAATATGGTAAATCTTTTTGTTTTTCAAGAGCAAAAGTTTTTCTAGTAAATTGGGCGATGTCCTTTGTTTTTGGTATTTCCAACACTTCCAGTGAAATGACCCAGCTCAATATCTGTTAAACACGAGTGAGCATCAGTGGCTTTGACAGGTGTTGTTGAACTTCATGACATGTTCTGTCTTGAACTGATGTTGTCTAAGTGAGTCCCATTAACAGAGCCCTGCAGCTGTAAATACTCACATCATCATTTACCTCTGTTATGAGATGATTCTTGGAATCCATATAATTACGGCCTATTTTGAAATCCCTACATCTTCAGTAGGAACCAGTAGAATTGAAGTTGAAATTGTTCAGTGTGAAATACTGTAAAAGCAAGTGTTCCCTAAACTGTATCCTGGAACTTGACTTAAAGTAATGGGTGAGTTTTTAAAAGCCCAATATCAATTTAAAATGTTGACCTTCACACAGGACTTTAAATGTCAAACACGTCATTTCCTAAGCTCTGCAGCAGATGACTGCTCAGGATTCAGTCTGCTCGCACAAAAGAGCTGTCACAAAATGTTGTTTGAGAAATTTGACAGCTCCCCAGACTCCTGGATGGGTTTCAGTGTCTATGCAAAGATTTAATTCCTTTCTTGGCTTAATGATTTTTACTGGGATGTTAGCCAATGTTAACCTAAAAAAATTACAGTCAGTGAGGATTCAAAGTGCCAATCATCTTGAAGACAGAATAAAAAAAAAGACTGATATCTCATAGGGAATTACACAAGCTAAAAAAAAAAAAAAAAAGTAACCTGTTTTCATGGGGTTGTGGTTGTGCGTCAGTGGTGATTCACTCGCCCGCCTCCGAGGTGACGTCATTTTACAGAAAAGAATCAATGGAGAGCATCACTTTCTTTAATTAATGTATTTGAATCATTAACTGTGTCGAGTTAGAGCTGGTTCAGTGAATCTTTTAGCAGAATTAAATATGACACACAGGCAAATATCACACACAAGCTACAGTGTCATCTCTGTTTGGGCACAAACCTGCATCTTGCATGAGTTAGTGGACACTACACTGTACATTCAAATTCATCCATGATACACAAATTTAGTATTGAGTTTACACAAATGTTTAATATTAGTCAAAAACTAATTAATATAGACATTGTATGTACTTGAAATAGACACACATCCAATGTGGTTTTGACATAATTTTGCTCTGATAAGTCAACAGTTTCTGACTTTTTAGTTTATGTACTAATAAAGACTAATAAAGCAAATATAACCTAATAATTTCAAATCCAATCAACAATGTGTTCATTGTGTATTCAAAACATATTCTTTTAATTGAATGAGCTCAAAAGATATAATTTTTATGATAATTCTTATTCATTTTCTGTCTTCACTAATTCACTTTAGATGATAGCATTAAGACATCAAATATCTGAAGTGTTATATTGAACACAAAGATATTTCATGTCATGTCACAGCGTGTTATTTTGGGAACAGATAATTTGATAAACATTAAACACAAAAAAGCAAAAATTTGCATATTGTGTCAATGTCATGTGACACACTCAAAACTCCAAACCTTCATGTTTCTGTCCAGATCAAATCAAAAGTTTAATGTCAAAGATGTTTCCAAACAAGTGTGGATTTGTATGTTGTTGCTAGCTGATCAAAACAGCATGAAACCATAACTTGGAAACTGACACATGAGCCATTTCATATGTATCCATGTTGCACTAACAGCTTTGAAATGAAAATGGACTTCTGGGCCAAGGCAGTGTAGACTTGACATTAGCACTGTGATATGTTACCTCCAGGGTCAGTGTTGTGCTCAATCCAAAGCCTGGGGAGACAATAACAACTAGAAAGCAATAGGATAAGGCAGCGTTCCATGAAAAACAGCATGTCGTACTCAAACCCCCACAGCAAAAGCAACAGCAGCCCCTGTTGTTACTTAGCTGTACAAAAAAAAATCATCAAGGAAGGGGTATTTTCCTCATTAATATTACACTGTAACTGTTAAACCGTAACCGTGTGTAAATTGTATAATGTGTAATGTCAGATGCGAGAAAGCTAAAAAGCTGAAATAGCCTCTGTTTATTTAAATGTCTTTAATGTTTACCCCAAGGAGAAAAAAAAAAACATGTTTGTGCTTCAGGATCCCAGCTAAAGATGATGAATCGAATATTTAAAGGTTGTCCATGGCACGACTTTCCATCAGTGTAAAACTAATAACAAAGACAGGGTTTGCATGAGCAGAGGCAGGGTACACGTAATACAGGAAGACATTTCAAACCTTCATAAATCAGGTAGTGGTACACTAAATGTAAATCTGCGCTGCCCTTCAAGAAACATGGCAAACAAGGAGGAAAATGTAAATTACAGCACATTGAAAAAAACAACTTTTCCATATTCGGTGAGTCCTTTTAATGCAAAACCCATGTACATTTACAGAAGGTGGTTTCATTCAAGAGATGACTGAAGTGCCACTTGTACATATTCTTACCAGCAAAGGCATCATAAAAGACTTCTCTGCACTGTGACTTGTGATTGAAGCATATTCTGTAAATATTAGTCCATAAAATGTCTGCTCCTATTCATAAACACAACCAAACAGCTACTGCTGCACAATAAATCATCATAAAAATAATATCCTGCTGCCAGAGAGCTAAAAAATATATACCCAGCATGATACTATAATACAGCTGTGCACACACATATGCTCTGTTTGTAGCATGTGAGTCAGAGAAGCAGTTTTCATTAACAATGCAAACGAACAAAATTCAATTAAAAACAGAGGCATCATCTGTAAATACTAATAGATACATTTGAAAGAATTGCCAACATTGTTTATGATTACTTCAGTTTCTCATTAGATATTTTAACCTGATAAAAATCCAGATTGTTAAAATGATGCACAATTGCATCCTCATGTGATGAGTAGTGTTTAGTGTATAAACAAATTACATCCCTGTACCAACATTTTCAAAATTCAAGATACTTTATTGTCATTAAACAGGTGTACAACGAAATGTAAGTGCACAGTCAGGACACCTACCTAATAAAAAAATAAATAGCTGAAAAAAACTTCAGATATTCTTTAAAGTGCATGTGTAAAAAGTTTTATACTCTATTAACCTATGTCGATATTGAATGTGTCCTCACAAATCATCTAATCCTCTCCCTCTAGGTTCCTTCTTCCCGGCACTGAAACCATCTGAAACTGTGTTCAAGGTGGTCTTCTGGCTGGGATACTTCAACAGCTGCATCAACCCCATGATCTACCCCTGCTCCAGCAAAGAGTTCCAGCGGGCGTTCACTCGTCTCCTCAGGTGCCAGTGTCACCAAAAACAGCGGGTCCTGCGTCGCTTCTATGACCAGAGGTGGCGGACGGCCGTCAAGGGAAAGACAAGGGATCAGAGAGGGAATTATAAACCCGGCTACATTGTGCACGAATCCTGTGGCGGCTCTTTGTTGCACAAGGGGAAAGGGCACTCGCTAGATTTCAAGAGATGGAGTCTGTTTCCACCACTGCAGAAGTCCTCCTTCCAGCTGAAAGAGAAAGTGAACAATCTGTCCAATAAAATCAAAGGAGGGACAGGAAAAGGAAGTGCACCTGCAGTGGGTCGGATTGATACAGTAGACACAGTCTCTATGGGGATTTACAACTCTTGTGAGCAGAGCAGTTATCAGTTCTATGATCTGGCAGACTGTTATGGCCTGAAAGAGACTGACATTTAGAGGAGCCGCCAGAGAGTCTTTTATTTATTTTCAAAAGGCCATATTGGACCAACATGACAGAAAGACTGTGATAGGGCATAATTTTGTGTTCACAAAATATCTCTGGATCAAAACTTGATTAAAGAGAATATTGGCTTGATCCCGGCACAAACCGGACTAAAACCTTATCTTTTGTGACCTTTGTGTTTATTTAGATTAAAGTTCTTGTGAACTGCTAGAAGTTGCATTTTGAAAGTGGACACAGCAACTCCCTGCACTCACTGCCGTCACTCAGAGGAACTGTGCATCGACGTTATTCAGCATCCACTGTGGTAAAACATTAACACTGATAAGACTTCAGTTTATATCAGATCATATCATGCCTTTAACTATTACCCAGGTGACACTGTGTCATGAGGACTTGCAGCATGTGGTGATTGGTTTGTTTGATATTTTGCTGATTATAAAAAAATCTAATAAAAAAGAAAATAAACATAAACACATATAATTGTAATAAAACAAATGGTCATAAGTGCAATTGTTATTGTTGCCAGGATGAATTATGATCATACATCAGCCACTTTTTCTTTTTTTGACAAGGCATTGTAAAGATAAGACGCCAGCAAAGAATAAAGACGCTGCACAGTATTTATTCTGTTGAATTTCTAAGTTAACCTGGCATTAATATGTACACTTGAGTCTACTTGGCTTACCTAACTGTAATTTGCATTGCTGAGTGATTGCTAATGTGAAAAGAATATGCTTTATTTTGTATTTTTTGTTGTAAAATTTGTTTACGTCAGATGAAAAGCAAAATAAAAAGATGAAAAAAATAAGACAATCATTATTGTGTTCTTTCACAGCAGAAACAGTGAAGTGACATTGTGAGATATATGAAGCTGTGCTCTCACCCTCCTGGGCCGTCATGTGTCTCCTTCAAGCTCGGGTCCTCTACCAGAGGCCACCCAGTGGTCATCGGCATCATTGAGTAGTGTCCTCAGGTTCAAAGGTCAGACCTGCCTCCTCACTCCTTCCTTCATGTCCAAGTAGTATAACTTCCTGCTCCAACACCAACATGGCAACAGTCAAGTCCATGAATCAACAGGTGACCACAATGTAGCTTTGTCCAGTCTATACAGTCTATGGATGGGATGTACTCTTAAAATCTATAGATGAATATATAGTATACCGAAAAAAAAAAAGTCTAACTCTTTTAAAGCTATTTTGTAACTTCTGTGATAAGATGTCATTGATTCTCGATTCTCGTGTTGATTACAGAGTTTGAAGAAGCCAAAGGAGCCAGCCAATGAGACTGCAGCTGCCTTGCCTCCTAACTGTGCGCTGACGGTGTTGATGATGTTTTAACTAAGATTCGACTTATGGCTCAGAGCTAACAAACAGACTGAGGCTAGCATTTAATGTAATCTTTTGCATGAATCTGTCTGGTCCTTGATGATCATAAGTAGGACTAATCTGCCATGCACTCTGGGTAATGGGTATGTAAGTAGTGTTTAAGGATTAGGTTACAAAAGTTCTTTACACTCATTTTACAGCAATGGTGAACTACAAACTGAACCGTGTTTTCTTCTTTTTAGCATTTGTCAGCAGATGTAATTGTTTGTTGCCATGGAAACACAGCCCTTAGCCCTGCCTGAGATAGCCTTGGCATAGGCCGGCTGCTTTTTAAGCTTTTAAGTAAACCTTTTAGCTCTTTAATCAAAATTAGTCTGCTTTTATGTCGTGGGTCTCGAGTATTACTGTTCTAAATTAGAGAGAAAAACTAAGACTGGCCATAAAAGACCAAACAAATGTCCACAGCGCTGACTCACAGAAAATAAAAGGAAATGGCTAATATGACACTGTGAAAGAGATTTTGGGAGCAAGTTAAAGAAACACAATGAAGAAAGTAAGGGCTCCAGAGAGACAATGTGAGAGTCCTATAAACGATCTAATATTATAGTAAAACAATATTGCAGTGGACATGGATGCTTTCCTGAGCACGACTACGAAGTCAGCTGAAAAACTGGGGGGAAAAAAATCCCCAAACCTGGAATGGACTGATGTGATAAAGCTGTGTCAGCAGATCGGCTGTAATACTCACAGGTGTAATACTGAGACTACAAGAGGATTTCCCAACGTTGAATATGGTTGGACAGCTATGGACTGCACAACACCCCGTCCAATAAACTCCATCATAGTAAGTTAATTCATACAATGTATGTGCTAAGACAACCTTTAATTCATATACTATGATGTCAAGCAGAGCACAAACAGTTTTAAAACCAAGGACTACACCACATCAGACAAAACATCATAAACATGTCTACTACTCTTAACCATCATATTTCCACACTAGTTTTCACAATTAAAATGTTAAGCACTTCTCAAAACTCTTTTTATTTTTGTTATTTTTAATTATGAACCTTCATAAGTTTTGAGATTTGTTGTGACAATGAAAAAAAGATAATTTACATAATGAGTAAGAACGTAAGAATTCAGCTAAATAATGACAGAGGATGACAGAGGCCTGCTGAACAAACAAAATGCAAGTCGGCTGTGTCCATGTTTCCTTCATAAAACAGGACACATCACCTGTTAACTCTTGACGCTTGAGGCCTGTAACATTTTACCATGAGAGGAAGAAATATGGTTGCAACCTTTCTGCTTGGATCAGCAGCTGGCCAACAGCTGTCAAAATGTCAAATCTGGAATAATTAACTGGCATTTTGCCAGAAAAATAAGTTCATTGAAACTTATTTACAGATGTAGTTTAGACAGACGGACTACTCTATTGAATTAGTGCTGTTTTTTGTTGCATATAGATGATTTAAATGTTACACAAAACTGAACCCATTAATGCACCAACATTCAGTCTGTTACCAGTAAAAAAGGTATACCACACAGTAAAATTGTACACATAGCAAGTGATTTTTTTCCCCCTGTTTTGTTTTTTCCCCTACACATGACCGGCCTACCTTCAAACCTGTGTGTGTTCCCATTTGATATAAGTCGTTTAATGTACAGGTGCTGTTGCTTGAAGTCTTGGTTCACTTGCCTAATTTTCTTGGCCTTCATGGCTTTGTTACCCCTGACACATCTTTACTGTTTACACATCCAGCACTGATCCCTATGTAAACAAGAGGGTTACTCCATGACCAGAAACTGCACAAAATGAATGAATAATACATTAGACTGAGACTAGACAACTGAAAAGTCACAGGTATAACTTTGTTTTTGAATCCATGAAAATCATGAGAAAAAGCTGAATTATAGGCATCAGTAAGGTTTTTACTTGGGATGTTAACCCTCTGTTTATTCAAGTGGAGCTTCACAAATCCCTTTAATGTCTTCCAAAAGTGTTTGGAAATTATTGTCTTTTGCCTAAAACCTGTTATCTTGAGGTTTAGGGATGATTCTTGGATCATTTTGAACTTCCCCATTTTTATTGCTGAAATGTATTTTAGGAGAAAAAGTCAGAATGGTCACACAACAGACTTTATTGTAGTTATATTCACACATAGTCCATTGGATTGATCAGCTTCAACAAAGAGACATCTGTATGTTTCAGACATAAACAGAGAAAAAAGTGATACACTGTCTACCAGATGGCTATCGGGCCAAATTGCTTTTGCAGTTCACCACTTTCTGGTTGGATTTTCATCTAATACCACTGACACATTTCCTACATTGGACAACTGATCCCCCAAACCCAGACTAACACATGGAAACCATCCAAAACTAATTTACTTTCAAGTGCTCACAGTGGGCAAAGCTGCTGTGGCAGAATGAAACCAGATTATTTTTCTATCCCAAAATCAAAATGCTTGTGCCACAGAGCAGGCACTTGGAAGGAAAATAGGTGATTTCACACACTGTGGTTGTTTTTCGCAGTCCCTCTACATTAGTGTTATGATTCACGATTCTTACAACGCTCATGCTCCTTAATTCATACATATTTTACCTGACTGTAAACCAAAAACACTGGATAGTGTACTCCCATTAGTGCCATTGACTCACAAATATATAGCCCTTACTACTCACTGATGGTTCTAAATATCCACAAAATGTACTGATGTTATCTTTGTTCTGCACATTCATTTGCCTCTTTCCTTGTATGTGATAAGTCCATCCCAGGGGACGATCCAGGCAGGCATACCCTGCAGCCGATGAACATGAGGAACGCCCTACGAAAGGAGCGGTTGAAGAAACCGTACAGGAAGGGATTTAGAGATGAGTTTATATATCCCAGCCACAAAAATATATCCCAGACGACCACCTCTGTGCTGTATTCAATGAAGGGATCCACAATGTTGACCGTGAAGAAGGGCATCCAGAATAAAAGGAAGACTCCCATGATGATACCTAAAGTCTTTGCTGCCTTTCCCTCCCTCTTCATGGTGTTGCGGTGTCTTTTTTTCTTACTCGAGTCTTTTCCCACTCCCGCAGCCATCTGGCTCTCCATGGCGCTTATCTGCCTGGCCTGCCGTTTGGCAGCTTTGAAGATCTTCCAGTAGGCTACTAGCATTACAGCCATGGGTACGTAAAAGGCCACCAAGGAAGCCATGACGGCGTAAATGGGACTGACCAAGAACACGCATACATCTTTAGGAAGCAGAATGTCTACGTCAGCAACGTGAAGATCTAGCATGATGGGGCCGAAGGAAATGAGCATGGGAACAGTCCAACATATGGCAATGAGGAGCCCTACCCGAGTGTGAGACATTTTTAAGGAGTAAACAAGTGGGTTGCAAACTGCATAATAGCGGTCAAAGGCAATACAGCTTAGATGGAAAATGGAGGCAGTGCAGAGCATAACATCTAGACTCGAGTGAAGCTTACAAAATAGAGAACCGAAGTACCAGCATCCCTCCACGGTCCGGATCATACTGTAAGGCATCACTACCAGGCCGACGAGGCAGTCCGCCACTGCCAGGGACATGACGAAGGAGTTTGTAGGGGACTGCAGCTGCTTGAAGTAAGCGATGGACAGGACCACCAGAAAGTTTCCCACCACTGTGCAGACGATGCCAACAGAGAGTAGGGCATACAGGAAAATGCGAGACACCTGGTTCCTCAGGGTAGCACAGGACTGAAGTTCGATCTGAAGAGATGTGTTCGCATCTTCGAGCCATCCCAAGCTGCTGTTATCCATTGTCTAATCAAACCTGTCAAAACAAACAGATACAGCTGAAAATAATGACTTTGCAGTAGGCGTTTCAGAGCAGTATGCTTGCACTTCTCTATGGTACATTAGCTGTAAAACAAGTGGACAAGCCACCCAGAATTCTGTTTGTTTCGATGTAAATTGCTGCTCCATGGTAACTAATCATTTGTTAATCTCTGCATTGCAAGGTTTAGTTTGACGAATGAACCACAAGAGATTACCGCCCCGAAAAACCTTTTCCTGAAGCATTTGCTTTATCTAATGTGCCATCTCTTTGCCTGGTGTGGTGAGCAGAACCAGGTGGTCCTATCATCAACACACAATTTGATGTAATTAGGGTAAAGATCTATGATTATCTTTCGCACATGTTTTCTAAACCATGACAAAAGAGAAAACAAAAACCTGCCTCAGCTGTCAGATAATATGCTCAGTACCTTGAGAGGACTGTGACTTCTCCACACGAGCCAGCTGTCACCAGGTCTGTTGGAGGGGAACTTCTCACAACTGCAACAAGTGCTCAAGATATTCAGGACTTTGACACCTTCACGTTAAATTTTCCTCCATGTGTCTTGAAAGTCTATGAGAATTTTACTGATGTGTTCAAATGTTTGCTCACACATTTGCTTGCATTGCACACTGCATCATATCACTCAACACAGCCCGTGTGACTGTAATGAACAGAAACAGAAATACATTTCCAGTGCCAGTGGAGTGAACAGGCGGCAGATGTTCCAGCTGACTTGGAACGGATTTTAATGAACACCACAGGGATGATGCAGCGGTGATGAGAAGTAATGGAGGGAAAATATAGGTTTAGGGTTTTTATTCCTTTTGAGCTTGAAGATTCAAACTGATCACCAAAAGCTATCAATTTCAAAGTAGTTAAGACAACAACTTATATCATTCAGTATAAACCACTCCAAGTCTTTAGACCTTCGGAAATGATCAACACAGATTAATAATTGTGATTTAAGAGGCTGTTTCAGTCACAATGTGGATTCCAAGTCTGTGATTCATCACAAGCTGAGAAATTTCTGTTAACTTGAATTGTTCAGTTGGTAAATACATAATGTACTTCATTATTGCTGCTGTAACATTTTATTCTGAGATAAATGTTAAGTATAATATTATTTTAATTCAAACAGATGGAATATAATTAGTATTTTTTTAAAATTAAGTGTCACTGTCAGGCATTAAAATCTTTAGTTGAGTTGATTAAATGTTTATTTGATAGTTTACTTTATCAAATGAGTTTTCCACAAATCATTTTTTCTCAGATATGATTAAAAAAACCCATTAGGTTTCTGTTTAATCTTGTTTCAGAGGAGTCAGGTGGTTTTCTCTCTGATCAACACCAAAACATAGCAAACCATTAGGAAAACATCTGTATACCTCAAACACTTCTGACATGGTTCCCCATTAGGTGATAAAACCAGGGGTCGTACGTTGCAGGAGTTGCAGCTACTGTACAGCAAACAAAAAGTCCAACGTCCAAATGATCGCAAAAGGAAAACTATCCACCCATAGTCAAGCCACTTTAATTTTCAATTATTTAACAGAAGAAAACTTCCACTTTACTTTCACTTTTTGTTACTCCTTTGTTACGGTACAGTTTAATAATCTGGTGTATGTGTATATCAGTATCTGCTGTGATTGTCAGAAAGCCAGTTCACAAATGGTCATTTTTTTCAGTGATAGAAATTGAAAGTGTCCTTTACTCTGCCTCCTCCCTCTCAGAAAAACAACAAGCTCTTCAGCATTCAGTAAACAAGTGAAGAAGCTGTCATCTCCCCCCTCCACACACACTATTGTTTCATTTCATCCATCTAATTTTAGCCTTCATCATGTCTCCCTCCGATTGTCATATCAGAAACAATCATACATTTGCATTTTGTTTTTGTACAATATCTCTACCTCTCTACCACTAAAATATTTTCCTTACACTGCACAATGATCACGGCAATATTATTGCAAAAGCTTCTATCTTTGTATCAAAGTTGTCAAAATGATTGTATACAAAATATATTTATATCTGATGGTCACATCTTTTGCAGTGCATCTTTTAGTATGATGTTGACATACAAATTAAAATGACATATAGGATGTAAAAACAACACAAAAGGTTGTTTTTTTCATTTAAAAGATACATACAGCTCTGAAAAAGCAACATTTCAAAGTCATTATAAATTAGGCTTCTTTCATCTGATGATTTCATCTTAATGGATAAGATATATCAAACTTAAAAATACAAGCATTTCAAATATGGGCTTGTTTGTTCATTTTTAAAAACAAAAGTTTATTTTATGTATCGAGTTTACATGCAGTGTGAACAAAAAACTGAGTAAACAACAACACTCACCTGTGCAGAAGAGAGATGATCGTCTGCCCTCATGTCTGTATCAAACTGCAGATCTGTCAACCTTGGTTTCACACAGATGAGAGGGATGGGAGAGGTGGGAAGTGGGCTGTAATGAATGCATGCAACAACGACCACGGTAACAAAATACTGTGTGCTGCCAAATCAATTCCAATGACTGCAGAAATGGCAACACATTTTCTAATGACACAGCCATGCTTGTTGTGGTTCTGTTAAATAAAGACAAACCAGCATCTATTTGACTTTATCTGTTGATCCCAAGGCTAAAAAGACAATAAGCAATATTTTACACCATATGAGAACCCATAATAAAGATTAATAAAGATTTACACTATACTATACAAGGAAATGCACATTTTGTGAACCACCCCTCTGATCCTACTGCCCAACCTGTTGTACTGACTTGATTCATAAATTGGTGCATTGACTGTGATAACACTTTGACAAGGTCAGGAGGTTGATCTGACAACAACAAAAAAGTGGCATGATCCACACGATGCACAAAAAGTAGTCATAGAAAAAATATTGGTTATTGGATGAGTAAGTACTGTGTCTATGCCAATAACCCTTAAATACCAACTTCAAAAGAGGAAGTGTATTTAATTATTATCTGATTTGACATTTTAGAAGAGTTTTACATGGATGTAACTTCTACATCCTCCTTTCACGTGTCTCACTGTGCAACGGACCATGGTCAATCCTGCCGAGCTTGAATACCTTGGGCCTCAGCCAATGACAGACGCATCTCAAGTGTGGCGGATGTGTTTTAATTAAACATGGGGGATTTTTAATGAAGGGTGCAATAAAAGACACATTGGCTCAATAACTCCTGTTTTTTCAGACCAGTCATTCATATGTGTAATGCAAGTGTGCTTAACAGGCTGCAGCACATCTGTTCTTTTGTTTGTGAAAGAGGACTGAGGAGAGGTTGATTCTAGAGCTTTGTTGTGTTTAGTCGAGGACAAATTAAGTGACTTCTCTTATACGACTACACATTTCATTATCAACAATGTAATACTGACTAATGGGGCTGTATGTTTATTGTCTTATCTTTCAAATGTGGATTCTTTCATTACTGTTTCACTTAGTATGAATGTGCAATACTGGCTCCTTAGAATGATGTTTATAAATTCATTAAATTTCCAGTATGTTTAAAGAGAAGTGTGATGCCAGTTTATTCTTTTTAAAATAAACATCCATCCATCCATCCTCTATATCAGTGGTCCCCAACCACCGGGCTGGGGTGCGGTACCGGTCCGTGAGACATTTGTTACTGGGCCGCGCAGAAAGAATCAGTGATTTATATGAATTTCGTTGTATTGATCATTATAGTCTGAAAGACGTTTTATTTTGAAAAACCACCGGATTCCCTCTGACTTAACTTTCGTCTCTTCACACATCAATACGCTTGTCTCAGTCACGTGATGAGAAACGTTAGCCAAACAAATAAGTCCGCAATCTAGCGAAAATGAGCAAAAAAAAAAAAGTCTTTGGAGAGCTTCTTCGCAAAGGGGAAACATTTTTTATTGTTATGTTTTATTTTTTTATGCCGGTCGTGTTATTTTATTTTTACTGTATTTATCTGCCACACCTTGAAGGCTGGTCCGTGGAATTAATGCCAACATCAAACCAGTCCGTGGTGCAAAAAAGGTTGGGGACCACTGCTCTATATCTGTATTTAATGTTGACTGACAATGTATTTCATACGATAATTTATTTTACTAACTCGTGTACAACCTTTTCCTTAAGTCATAGGTTTATCTAAAAGGTTTGTCCATTCTATATTATTTATTATTTTCTAAATGAAAATTTAGGTTGATATTGTTGTGGAAACATAAGTCTCAGTGGGATCAGTGTTGAAGAGGTCCAACAGATTTTTTGTGCAGTACAATCTTTCTTATTGTTATTGCTAGGGTTGTCAGATTTTCCTGTTTCCTTTAGTAGCTTTTTATTATGTTTTTTTATGGCTTGGCAGCACATTCAGATCCCTCCTCCTCATTAATAGACAAAAGCATGAATAATATCTGACAGTTATGAATTTTACCTGATGAGTATTTCACTGTTTTTAGGTTGTACCTACTTCTTCCTTTGCCTTCTTCTTTTCTGACTCATAGACGCATTGGTGGTATGTTTCTGCCCCCTACTGGTTCTCCATCACTATTTTCTTTGTTAAAACATTCACCCATGATAGAAAAAGGGATTTTCTGTGAGGATCCTATCCTCAGATCTTGCCTAAAATGTAATTGTTTGTTCCTTGGGTAATACTGTATTTAAAATAGATTTAGAAATACAAGAAAAATAAATAAATAAATAATCATTG
>OOFC01015636.1:3415-14520 GCA_900323345.1 Pseudochromis fuscus | reverse complement strand
CTAACTACATGCTAGGTTAATTTATCCATTTAAAATAAGCTGTGTTACAGCCTATTTGTTACCTAGGCTGTGTTGAGTCAAAACTACAAAATGTTGAGTTAAAAACTACAAACTATTGACTCAAAACTTTAAAATGTTTAGTAAAAGCTTTAAAATGTTGAGTCAAAACTACAAAATGTTGAGTCAAAACTACAAAATGTTGAGTAAAAGCTTTAAAATGTTGTCAAAACTACAAAATGTTGAGTAAAAACTACAAAATGTTGTAAAAACTACAAAATGTTGAGTCAAAACTACAAAATGTTGAGTAAAAGCTTTAAAATGTTGAGTCAAAACTACAAAATGTTGAGTAAAAACTACAAAATGTTGAGTAAAAGCTTTAAAATGTCAAAACTACAAAAAGTTGAGTAAAAGCAAAAGCAAAATTTACTGGGAGTATCAGTGTGTGTGGGTGTACTGTGAGCGTGTGGTATGTGTGTGTGTACTATCAGCGTGTGGTGTCAGTGTGTGGTGTGTACTGTGAGTGTGTAGTATGTGTGTGTACTGTCAGTGTGTTGTATCAGTATCTGGCAGACAAACTGGTTGTCCCTGATTTACATGCCGTTCACTTTCTTCCACCTCTGCACCTGCTGCTGTTCACGCAGCTTTTGTTTCATTGAAGCACATGTTCACTGATCAGAAGTGAAAACTGATGAAAACAACCGGGCTGCGCCGAACGTATCACGGTGCAGTCGACGCTCCGAGGACGTTGTTGTCATCTGGAATCGTCTCTTCTTCGTTGGTGCTTTTTACCTACATTGTCATCTCTTGTTGAAGAATCAGTGTTGTAGCTTGTTTCTTTTGAGTCTTTGTGACACACACACACACACACACACACACACACAAATATCTAATACACAAAACATCTAATACACATATTTTCTTCACACTTTGGATCCGAGCAGGAAGATTTTTTGTACATTCTTGTGGTTTTCTGATCACATGATACTTTGTGGGTTTGAGGAGGAAAAAGTTTCAGTGTTGCAGGTTTTTTTTCTTCATTTGAAGAAGAGGGGAAACCACCATCAAACAGACATTCATCTCCTCTGTGCTCAGCGGCTTCACCTGCAGCAGCACGATCTCAGGCAACATGACTCCTGTCAGCGGTGAGTACATTATCACACTTTAATTATTACACACTCACAAATGTTTGGCTGGTTTAACCCAGAGCTGGGTCAATGCTGGACTGACTATACTGGGTTAATGTAACTCAGGGAGATGGGCTGTTTATACCCAACATTTTATCACTTTTACCCCAGAATATGTTGTTTTTACTCAACATTTTAATGCTTTTACTCAAACATTTTCAGCAATTCATTGTTTTTATCCAAGATTTTATTGTGTGGCTCTTGGCATCGTGATGGATCAGCATAATAGCAACAAAATGTTGAATATTGTGGAGTAAAAACAACATATTTTTGGGATAAAACAATAAAATGTTGGGTTAAGTGTGTTACATTAACCAGGCACAGTTAGTCCAATACTCACCCACGTTTGAGTTAAAACAACTCAACATTTTTTAGTGTGTACAGTTAAAAGGATGCCGCGTGTGTGTGTGTGTGTGTGTGCTGTGGTGAATGAATGCAAGTAGAAAATACACCAACAAAGATATGAAGATCTACAACCTCGAGACAGTGAAAGTGAGACAGAGATAACACTGTATCAATACTTAAGATTTAAAGTGGAAGTGACACACACACACACACACACACACACACACACACTCTAACTCGTCCTGTGGGACTAGAGTCCACTTCCATCAGCTTCTCTACAAACAGGGAACAGAGTCACCACAGTTGCAGAGGAAGTGTCAGGACGATGTCGCCGGTCGTGTGAAAAACAAACCATTAAAACTGAAAATATAACCAGCAGGATGGTATTTAAAGGGGAATCCACCCATTAAAACCAGTTCACTAGTTGTAAGGAGGATGAGTCAACGTGTGAAAACAGCCTCAGTCCTCAGCACAAAACTTTCCAGATGTAGATATTGTTCAGACATATTTTTATTATTTTGTTCAAACAGTGAGATGTGTTTGTAGCTTTCAGATGATATCGATTCTTTATCTTTTATATTTTATCCATTCTCCATTTTTCTTCTTTAAAACTCAATGAGAAACGTAATCAGAAATCTCAGTGTACTCGTCCTGTACCTGTAAACATGGAAAATAAACAAATAAATAAATATATATATGTTTTTGGACTTGAAATGTTCTTTTAGGACGTTAGTTTTTGTTTTCTACTGTTTTCTACTTCTTCTACTTTTTAAGATATTCTACTTTACTGTGGAACTGAATGGAGAAAATATTCAACTGACTCTGAACTTTAACTTTTCTACGTCTTCTGGTTCTACTTCTACTATTTCTACTTTCTCTACTTTGTCCTTTTTGTACTTGTTCTATTTTTTCTACTTGTTCTACCTCTACTTTTTTATTTTCTCTACTCCTACGAATTATACTGTACTGCATTGACTTTTGTTTTTACTTTCTGTGTATTCTACTTATACCCGTTCTACTATTTTTACTTTTCTACTTTCTTTGCATCTACTGTGTTGACTCTTGTTTTTACTGGTTCTATTTTTCTACGATAATTTCTACTTTTTCTCCTTCTACTGGTTCCACTTCTACTATTTCTACTTTCTATACTTTGTACTACTTTGTATTTATTATGTTTTCTATTTTTTTCTACTTGTTATACATCAACTTCTACATCTCTTTCTACTTTTCTATTTTGCCTCCTCCTACCATTTCTACTCTCTCTGCTTCTACTGTGTCTACTTTGGTTTTTACTTTTGTTTTTTCTACTTCTATTAATTTTACTTGTCTACTTTGTCTACATCTACTGTGTCAACTCTTGTTTTTACTTGTTCTATTTTTTGACTTCTACTGCATCTACTACTGTTTCTACTTCTTGTTCTACTGGTTCTACTTCTACTGCGTCTACTTTTTTTACTTTTCTGTTTTTTCTGCTTCTACTGCATCTACTACTATTTCTACTTCTTGTTCTACTGGTTCTACTTCTGCCATTTCTACTCTCTCTGCTTCTACTGCATCTACTTTTTTTTACTTTTCTGTTTTTTCTTACTTCTACTAATTTTACTTGTCGACTTTCTCTACATCTAGTGTCAACTCTTGTTTTTACTTGTTCTATTTTTTGATTTCTACTGCATCTACTGCTATTTCTACTTGTTCTACTTCTACCATTTCTACTTTCTCTGCTTCTACTGCGTCTACTTCGGTTTCTACTTTTCCAACTTCTAAAATCTTGAGCATTTTAAAGTGACTCTGGGTCAGTTTCTTTCAGCCTCCTGCTTTATTTTCTGTTCTTTTGAAGATAAATAATCAGTCACATGAAGAATAATCTCGGCCACATATGAACGCCACAGAGTCTGAATTACAAACAGACACGATGCAGTAAACCACAGACACCTGGCAGGTGTCCACCAGCTCTATTCTCTGAACCTGGTTGTGTTTCTGTTGAATCACACCGTGGTCTTCACACACTGTAACACTGTGTAACTCTGTTTTTCAGATCTCAGACACCTCCTGCCGCCCGTGCTCGTATGGTTGATGAATTCCCAGGTGAGAGAATCCTGTGATTGGTGTTCGATGTTGACACACTTACATGTTTCCACTCAGACACATGAACAACAGATGAACCACAGCCTTTCCTCTCACGACAACTGTTTCCTCCAAGGAAGTGGTTGGTAAAAGGTGCGCAAAGTATTTCCAAGTACACTTCAAAATGAGTGTATTTAAAAATTAAATCAAATACTCTGAGGGCATTTAAATCCACGTTGCAAAGCCAAACACCATTTTTACTGAGACAGGCGACTCAATACTAACAAAACTACCTCAAAATGCTAAATATTTGAATTCATTTTCATCAGTAAAGTGGTTCAACTAAGACCTATCATCTATTAATGATGCCCTGTTGTGTAAGTACACTGAGCAAACTACAGACTCTTAAACTTTGAATTAAATAAAGAAAATGCAGAGAGACAATCAACTGTAAACACTGCAGCACTGATGTTGGTGGGGAGCTGAAGCTGCAGCAAATAATAATAATTACTACAAATTTTTATTAGAAAGAAACTCAAAGGTTAAAGAAAATGATTTAATCACCATGTTTCAGCCACAAACTAACATCACCTGTTGGTTTGTGGACTTTCATTCTGAAGATAAGAGTTTGGTATTTGAACGTGGCCACGCTGGGTCTCATTCATCGTCCATGGTGGGAGTGGCGGTCGCCGTGGTTTCCAGGAGGAATACTCCTATTGGCTGTGTGGCTAAACTCTACACTCTAGATTAAAGTTGCTACTCATCTGGACACAGTGGAGTGCAGTGCTGCTCTCATTGGAGACCAGGCATGTCAATCAAACTAACCCCGCCCATAACTCCTCCCCTTCTCTCATCATAATATCTCCGTAATGATGCAATGATTTTCAGATGGACCATCAGGAAATTTTGCAGCCAGCATCTAGTGGCCATCGATGGTATTGCACTTTTTTAAGACCCAGTGGTTTCATACATCTCGACACATACAAACTGAGATTATTACTGTAAATAACTGAGCATTTTGTTAAACATACTGATGATAGTTTAGTTGGATCAGTGCTGTTACAAACACTGGATTTCAGTAACGTGAGATGCTTGTGTGCACAATGAAATTCTGGCTTGTTTCTAAGGAAACAAAACCACTGCTCTTATCATTACTTAAATAAAGTTGATAAATTAATCAAGTTTAAATTAAAATTCAAAACAAGTGAATTTGCTGTAATTTCAGATGCTTTCATCATGTATTCATTTATTTAACACAGTCACGGCTATCACACTGTTGTATGTTTGTTCTGTGGCAGTTTAAAAATTTTAATAAATACTGTATGAAAGCCACGTGCAAATCTTATATTAGAAGGTAGAGAAATAATATTTTAAGCTTCAACACATTTTAAATCCACTACGCTGTAAATATTCAACTGAAGCTCGACTTTAAAAAAAAATCAAAGTGCAGAGAAACTTTTACACGTCCACACAGTTCAAATCGACCATGAATGGAACACCATGTTGGAGTAACTGTGAGTAATTGTAGCCAGTAGGTTGTCTCGTGGTCACTGCAGATACTGGATATTTTACAACTAATGATGACTACGAGCTCTAAGGCAGAAAAAGGAACCAAGTCGGTTTTTTTTTCAATGACGTTGGAGAGGAAGTGTCTTTTTGTTGACAATAAGCAGCACAATGTGAGCAGTGAACCGATGCTAAAATATGTCTCACATTTAAAGGGGAAATGCACCTTTTTCATGTAGAAATCCACTTACCCCCAAAAATAACTGTTCAGTGTGAAAGCAGCTGTATAAACTCTTCTGTGAGTCTGTGGGAATAAACCTGATAATGGTATTAGATTACCTGAGATATATATTTCTACAGACAGATGACAAACTAGAAATATTAAGTTTAAAAGAAAATCGAACTGTTACTCTAAAAATATCTGCTCATCTACAGAAGAAAACTTCCTGCTGACTCTTGTATAAACATCTCACTGACACTGAAGACAAAGGTCTGCAACACACACACACACACACACACACACACACACACACAGTTTTTAGAAATGAACAAAGCAACTGGGGCTCAAAACTGAGGCCAAGACAAAAATGCAAAAAAGTGTAATACTCCCAACAGCCACTAGATGCTGGCTCCAAAAAACTCTGACTCCAACGGACTTAAATTCAAAAATGGTCGTTTTCAATCGTGAAATCCTCAGAGATTAACAACAGTCTCATCCACATTGGACAGTGTCCTCAGGTTCAAGGGTCAGCCCCCCTCCTCACGCCTCCCTTCATATCCAAATATGGTCACTTCCTGCTCCAAACAACCAACATGGCCATGTTCAAATACCAAACTCCTGGATTCAAAATGTGAATCCACAAACTAACAGATAACGTCACGTTAGCTTCATCCATAATCCAGAATTATTTTTTTTACAAAGCAGTGCTGCTGTTTCACCACAAGAGGGCAACAGTGTTCATTGTACAGCATCAGTGCAGCTGGATTAAACCTTAGTGAAGGTTTGTGCTCTCTGAGGGATTTCTAGTTTATTTTTCTACTTTAGTTTCTTTGCTTACATTTTACATTTTGCTACATCACTGGTTTAATCACCTCATGATGTATTTATGTTACATTGTACTGGTTCGTTCTGTGAACACCAGGAAGAAAACTGGGAAAGCTGGTACTTTGACTTGTCTTAGTTTGTTCCTTCTTGATTGTATTTGATCTGTTGATCTGTTTCCTGTCTGTTTGCAGTCGTGTTTGTCTGAAGCTGAAGAGAACTCGACCTACTTGCAGTATCCAGATTACAGCAGCGTGGGGACTGTGGATTACGATGACTTTCCTTCGGTGTGTGTGAAAGACTCCAACCGATGGTTCCGCCTCTGGTTCATGACCACCTTCTACCCCGTCTTCTGTTTCCTGGGCCTGGCTGGAAACCTGCTGGTCATCCTCACCGTCTTCTACTTCAAGCGCCTGAAGACCATGACGGACGTGTACCTGCTCAACCTGTCCTTTGCGGATCTGCTCTTCGCTCTGTCGCTCCCCTTCTGGGCGGCGAACTCCATGGCGGAGTGGGTGCTGGGCCCGGTGATGTGCAAAGCCATGCACACCGTCTACAAAGTCAGCTTCTACAGCAGCATGTTCCTCCTCTCCTGCATCAGCCTCGACCGCTACTTCGCCATCGCCAAAGCCGTCTCCGCTCACCGCCACCGCACTGAAGCGGTGTTCATCAGCAAGGTGTCGTCCGCCGTCATCTGGGTGATGGCGCTGGTCTTCTCCATACCAGAAATGGTGTACACCAACATCAACAACCAAACCTGCACTCCTTACTCCAGCAGCTCCGACCCGCTCCGGGTGTCCATCCAGGCGAGTCAGATCGGTTTGGGTTTCGGTCTTCCGTTCCTCATCATGACCTTCTGCTACAGCAGCATCGCCCAGACGCTTTGCCAGGCTCGCAGCTTTGAAAGGAACAAGGCCATCAAGGTGATTCTCGCCGTGGTCACCGTCTTCCTGGTCTGCCAGGTGCCGTACACCATCGTCCTGTTTGTGACCACGGTGGTCACGGCACACGGGGGAACCGATGACTGCGACTTCGACAACGGTCTCCTCTACGCCACCGACGTCACCCAGGGTTTGGCCTTCCTGAGGTGCTGCCTGAACCCCTTCGTCTACGCCTTCATTGGCGTGAAGTTCCGCCATGACCTCCTGAAGCTGCTGAAGGACTGGGGCTGCATGAGCCAGGAGAAGGTCTTCAGATACACCGCAGGCAGGAGGAGGAGCTCGCCGGCCACCGACACCGAAACCACCACCACCTTCTCTCCTTAAGGCTGTTTCAGTATGGACAACGCACCCACACCTGCAGGACAACTGTGGACTTTCACATCAGCACAGATGTCTCAAGACAAATGTACATAGCAGATGTTATCACGTTTTACTCATTAGTTAAAATCCAACAATGCCTCATTTATTGTTTGTTTTTTTATTACAGTGTACAGTATTTCAGGAAATGTTGATGATAATAAAATATCTTTGGACATCATCAAACTGTGTTGTGTTTCCTTTGTCTAATAAACTAAGTTTAATTCAGACTTCAGACTGTACAGAGTAGAAGAGTTTTGAAGTCAGGAGTTTGGTATCTGAATGTGGTCATGTTGGTTGTTTAGAGCCAGAAATGACCATATTTGGATATGAAGGGAGGAGTGAGGAGGCGGGTCTGACCCTTGAACCTGAGGACACTGTCCAATGTGTACGAGTCTCAACTTCAGAGCTGCTCTCATTGGAGGTCAGAGCTGTCAATCAAACAAACCCCACCCCCTAAATCTTCCTCTTTTTAAAGCCTAATATCTCCTTAATGATTTTCAGATGGACCACCTGTCAATCAGACTAACCCCGCCCCTAACTCCTCCCACCAGATCACTGAGAAGAAGAGCTGACTGGTTAAAAATGACCATTTTTGAATTGAAGTCAATTGAATCCAGTTTTTTGGAGCCAGCCTCTAGTGGCCGTCAGTGGTGCTGCACTTTTTTGAGCCCTGGTTGCTTTGTGCATTTGTATAAACAGTCTATGATTCAGATGCACTGATTACATCAGCATTAAAAGGCTTCATTCACTCAATTAATGTCGATTAAAAATGGATAATCATACTAGCTAAGTACCAAGGAATTAAATATTTAGAAGAATAAAATTATACTCAAATACTCCATAAATGTTCAGAATAATTTGATCCTAGTATTTTCTTTTTTTAATGCAAGTCAACAAAGTTTTTTCTTAGATGCTTCCTTCAAACAACGACTGAGACTTTAACGAATCCCCAAGTCATATCAATGCAGCCAGACTATGTGAGACTTACAGGATTCACAGGGAATATTTCAGATTAAATCTAAAACCTTCAACTCGTGTATGACAAAAAAAAAAAACTTTGAAGAAAACACTCATAGTTTTTATAAGTTCAAAATTTAACAAAAATGATACACTCTAAAAATGTTGAATTGTTTTAACCCAGAACTGGACAAATACTGGACTCACTACATGGTGGATTACTCTAACCCCGTAAAATGGGCATAAAAACGTCAAAGCATTGGCTAAAAATAATAAAAATTTTGCTGAAAATGAGAAAATTCTGGGGAAAATAACAAAATGTTGCAAAAAAAACAGCCCATCTTGTTGGTTTAAATGAACACAGCTGGTAGTTCATCCAATATCTACCTGGTTGAGGGTTAAAACAATCCAACGTTGTTTAGTTTGTAGAATACTTACAAGATAAGAGGAATATTTTGAACAACTGGACAAACACAATTTATAGAATATATCAGTAATAAACTTGTAGTCATTGACAAATTATGTTTTTAGACTAGGTGATAAATGTTTCATTAAAGGAGCCATTCACAGCCTCTGAAGAATGGACCAGAGATAAATCACTGGACGAGGGGAGAGTATAAAGGTTGGCGACGACTTGGCTGAAGATGCTGGAGGAAGTTTTGCTTCATCCCAGTATCTTGGAAAAAAAGTCCCTCCTTGGATTACAACTGGATTACGAAGAAGCTCAGTGCGGGTGGGTTGTATTTTACAAGAAGTGAACCACTTGTACAAACGTGTTTTTCTCCTTGGCATTAATGCTTCCTCACACTACCGAGGAAACTTGTAATGAGTTTCGTTCTCGTGCAGTGAAGGAAACATTCCAGCAGCGATATGCTTCTTTCTGGTCAGACGCCAAATAGCTTCTGTCTTCCAGCTCATGAAACTTGGATATAAATCAATCAGATACACCTCAGGGGACAACAGGAGGAATCAGCTGAGCAGGACGGTGGGGGATGACGATCTGAGGAGGCCAGAGACATGAGAGCGAAATGTAGTATTTTTTAAAATTTGGTCAAAGTTTTGTCTTATCGCTTTTACCAGAGACTGAATATAGAAAACTGACGGAGCTCACGTGATGTCACTCCCTGGTTTGTGGACTCGGATCCAGGAGTTTGGTATTTGTGCGGGCGGATGTGGCTCAGGTGGTAGAGCTGAATCATAAGGTCATGGGTTCGATCCCCGACTCCTCCTGTCCACATGTTAAAGTGTCCTCAACCAAGACACTAAACCCTAACTTGCTCCCAATGGTGGCTAGCGCCTTGCATGGCAGCTCGGTAGCCATGGTGTGTGAATGGGTGAATGAGATGCGTTGTAAAGCGATTTGGGACCGAGCTAAGGTCATGAAAGCGCTGTATAAATGTACTGCATTTACCATTTTACTTGAATGTAAATCATTGGAGCCCAGAGCTGTCAATCAAACTAACCCCGCCCCTAACTCCCCCCCTTCTCTCAGCCTAATATCTCCCTAATGTTGAAAATATTATCAGATGGACCACCTGATCACTGAGATAATCTTTTATTATCTCAAAGCTGTCAAACGATTACAATTTGTAATCAGATTAATCACGGGGTTGATGTGGATTAATTTCGATTAATCGTGATTAAATATCATTAGTTTTTAATCTATATTAATCGCGTTTCATTTTGCATGAGGGTGGTTTGTCGCAAGCTTGGTGATGCGTTAGCCAAAGTGCTAGCAGTATGTGCTAATGGATGCTTGTTTTAAGCTGAGAAGTGAAAAGAAAACTTCTTCCTGCAGAGAGTCAGTCACTGTTCTGTCTTGATTTGTTTGTACTCAGATTTCCTATGGAGACGACCAACCTGCTGTTTAACATCGTCCATTTTGATTGGTTGGTTCTGCTTCCTGTCACCACAGGATTAACTTCCTATTGGTGCAGGTGTGACGGTGACTCCACTTGGACAAACTGCCTGAAATGTGTTGCCAGAGTCATTCTGTGCTGCAGATGGATTAATCGCAGTAAAATTATTAATCAGATTAATCATGATCTTGGATTAATCCATATTTATGCATTATTGTTGACAGCCCTGCTCAAAATACAACTAGTCAATTTTCACCATTGACTTCTATTCAAATTTTAACATGAATTTTTCATTGGCTAAAATGTTAATTGGAGAGTTATCTATCATTTAATTAAAATGTAAATTAATTTGTTCAACCTCCACATCTGTAACTTCAGGACAACTTTTCCAGTGCTTCTCTATTTAAAAAAAATCATTACAGATATCCATGACTCACTTCTCACTCATAAAAAGTTTAATTTCTTACCAGTAGAAATGGCAGTGACCTATGTGTTAATTTTACAAAGCAAGATAATAAAAAACCTTCCAGGCTTTAATTATGGATGAACCAATGGAGTGAGCGGTTTTACGAGCTGTGCCTTTTCCTCAGAACAAAGTTTCATCATTCTGACGAGTAAACGAGAGGAAGTATATATGCAACACACACACACACACACACACACTCTCTCATACACACACACTCTCATACACACACACACACACACACACACTCTCTCATACACACACACTCTCACACACACACACACACACACACACTCTCACACACACACACACACACACACACACACACACACACACACACACACACTCTCTCATACACACACACACACACGCACTCACACACAC
>OOFC01015632.1:45664-56725 GCA_900323345.1 Pseudochromis fuscus | reverse complement strand
TTACATGTTTTTGTGTGTGTCTTGTTGGAGTGCTGGTGTGTGTGTGTGTGTGTGTGTGTGTGTGTGTGTGTGTGTGTGTGTGTGTGTGTGTGTGTGTGTGCGCGCATGCGCTCTGTCCTTGCAACTGATCCAAAACAAAAGACACACTCCAAATCTCATACCTCACTAACCTAAGGTTACAATATGTGTGCACGTGTGTGGTTGAGTGTGTACTAAGGTCAGAGAGATTAACCATCATAGACAGATTAACTCTGTACTGCCCAGAATGACCCACTTCACAGAGAAAACACACACAGACACACACAGCAGCTGTGATCTGCATTGTGCCTGACCTCCATGAACGATAAATGATCAGTGAGGATTTCTGTATTATTTGAGAAACCATAAACCAAATAATGATTTAAAACAATCATTACTGGTTGTCATTATTGGTTTAAAAAAAAAAAAAAAACTAAACTGTTTTTTTTCTGTGTTAAAACTGAATTATTTTCTAAATTACTTTATGAAAAGAATTTCCAAGTCAAGGGTGGTGCTCTGCTCGGTATCAGACATTGACCACGTAAAGAGGAGGTACAAAAACTGCAGTTCCTCAAATGACCACCTGAGGAGACTCCCATGTGGAAATGTCCAACTTTATAGCACATGTTTAGAGCCTGGTACAAAAAACAGGGTTAACCTCTGTGGCTAATTTCCACCAGTTTACCACAGTATATAGAAATGGACGTTGTCCCCTGATGTCAAAAGTACAGCCCATGCGGAAGTGTAAAAAAGTGCATACCCCCCCAAAAATTTCATTTTCAATCATGAAATCCTCAGTTCATCCTCCTTGTCATTCTGATGTCATTAACTAAAGTCAACTCTTCTTATTAGTGATCATCTGAGACCAGGCCTGAGCTTGAGTCTCAGACACACCTGCCTCCTCACTTTTCCCTTCATATCCAAGTACGGTCACTTCTGGCTCCAAAAAAAACAACATGGCCTGTTCAAGTGCTGATCTACTGGCTTCAAGATGTGACTCCACAAACCAATTGGTGACATTGGTCTTTTACATAAAATTGTTCAGAAGTGAAATCTAAGTTAAGCTAAATCACTCACCAAACAATTTTAAAAGGGATAGAGAAAGCATATAGAAATATTTTTCAATATAACGTGGTCCAGTTCATCACCACCATTTACAATATTAATAAGACACATAAAGTAGACTTTCTCATCACCAGCTTTTTCCTTGTCTACAAGATGCAACATGGCTTCTGCGTTTTCTTGATGAAAGCTGTACTTTAACCCCTGTGCAATCGCACAGGTGTTTTCACTTACTCTGGCTAATTAAGCCTGTGTTCAGGATGGAGTCAGAGCTACAATGGAAATTACATCATTAAAAGACCACTTTACACTCTGCAATTTGAGGCTGTCTGACACACACGCATTATGTACACCTGTGCAACTGCTTGTTAAAGCAAATTTCAGTCAATCACGTGACAGAACCTCATGGGCATGTTGACATGGTGAAGAGGATCTGCTGGAGCTTAAATTAAACAAAATGAAGAAAGGGATGTTTCACACAGTCACTTATAGGGTTTTTAAAAAAGAAGAAATATTGAGTATATAGTGGCTCTCTTCAAGAAGATATATTGATGTCAGAGGTCAAAGGACAGCCACACTAGTTGGAGATGATAGAAAGTAAGAGTAGTCTTAAAAACCACTTGTTGTGCTTTCAGAGATGCTCTTCTTCGGACCTCTGAAAGCACAACAACTGTGAAGCAGACAGATGTCAGCAGCAGAACACCTCAGCAGGAGCCACTCTTTTAAGAACAGGAGACTGAGGCTATAGTGGCTCTTACCAAAACTCAACAATGAAAATTTGGAAAATCTACAATTAGGAAAATGTAATAAAAACTTAGGGTTGTTATTCATTTTCTATCAGTATGTAAAGAGAACAACTGTTTGGTTTACTTGGGTCTCAGATCGCAGTGTAAAACTGCCCCAAACATTCTCAATTTAACAACAACATACAGACACACTCTCAAATAATCTTTCTCAAGCACCAGCAAGTGCACGCACACGGAAGCAACACACATCCATCACTGCTCTACTGAGTTGGAGCTTAGAGGAAGCGAGTGTGTGTGTGTGTGTGTGTGTGTGTGTTTGTGTCAGCAGGATATGGCTGCAGCTCAGCCAAATCAACTGTATCTGAGCTCCTTATCTCCGATTTATACAAAAGACACACTGTGTACATGCACGCACATGCATGCAGGATTTATGCCCCTGACCAATGGCTGTGATTAGCTTTGAGAGGATGGTCACATTACATCACTCACATACTGTGCACACACATTTTTCATTGTCTGTATCAACTTGCTGAGTTTTCTGGAAAGTAAAAGTCATCTGTTCGAGGCAGTTTTTACAAGTTCTGTATGTGTTGTCATAGCCACAAGAAAACAAATAAAACAGTTGGGGCTTTAATGTTCACTATTTTTTAACATTTAATTATCTTATCATGAACTACACTGCACTGCACACTTGCCTGGTTTTAAAGACATCTGACATTCATTCAAGAAATAACCTACCCTTTATTCCACAGTATATGTGGGACTATATCTGAGACAGTTTTTTTGTACACATGCTTTGCATATTCCCTTAAAGCAAACATGAACAGAAGAGGTAGTCAATGTCGCATCAGTTACAATGGAGTTAAATAGTGGCATATTTTTTTTTCACAGTGGAAAAAAGGATCCTAACAACAACTACTTTTCTATTCTTTCCCTGTCACTGAGACTCTTGTTTACAAAAACCCCAAAGATAAATAAGATTCATCAACCCTTTAAAGTAGCCCACTCTTGCAGTAATTCCCAACCTGATGTTTCAGTGGGGTTAATGCAGAAATTAGCTCTAGTAATATATATATATATTTTTTAAGTTAGTAAAACTTAGCTTGCAATAAGTCTATAACTGTGGAAAAAATAAATAAAATTCAGTCAACAGTAGTGGATAAACAGTTGAAATATAGAGCTAAAAAATATGACTGTAATAGTACCGTATTTTCCGCACTATAAGGCACACCTAAAAACCTTTAATTTTCTCAAAAACCGACGGTGCGCTTAATAATACGATGCACCTTACATATGGATCAATATTGGTTAATTATTGCTACCGTAGTCAGGGGGCGTATATTGTGATTGTACGAACGTGTGATTTATCATAGCGGTATCAGACTGTTTCTTTTACGTGTTTACTGAACAAGGGAAAAGTTTCCCTCCACGTTTGTGATGCACTAACTACATGATAAAAAGTTGCACTACCTGTTGTACCTTGCTGTTGGTAAAAGATAATACTACGTCACTAACGTTACCTCGGAGAAAAAACAAAACAGCTGTTCATGTAGCTTTGAAATGTGACAAATGAAGTTGGAAATACATTGTTTCCAACGAAGGAGGCGCAAATACCAGTAAGAGCTACCGGTACGTAAGGTACCGTACTGTGAATGCACTAGCTTGTTTTGGGAGTGAATGGAGTTGTCAGTACGTTGGTTTGTTTTCTATTAATAAAGTTTGACTGACTGACTTATCTGACTGTTTTGTTGACATTTCCTATAGCGCAGCTTCATCTAGATGGATGGATAACGCAACCCCAGCCACTACAGTAGTTTCTATTCTATGCGCCTTATAATGCGGTGCGCCTTACAGTGCGGAAAATACGGTAAATTTCAGTCAAGTTACAGTAATTTACCACTCAAAAAAACAAACAAACTAAAATAGTTGTTGCACTTTGCATTCAGTCAGGAATATAAATGTACAACTTTCTCTTATTGTGAGGGTTAATTCTAAAGTTCAGGCTTAACGTGGATTTTACATTAGCTCCATAACCCAGCTTGCCACACCTGATGAAACCAGTTAGTGACAGTTTTTTTAGGTTGAAATTAAAGATCCATTGCTTAGCAAGTGCTCAATGTCAGAGGGGTAAAGGTTTGATAAATCATCTCCTAATTAGTCCTGAGACAATGGTTATTTGTGTTGTGTTGATCAGTAGGCTGCAGTAGAAATCTGTCCATTTTATTATTTCTTTTTTAAAACCTTAAAAAAGAGCAGGACATCTCAGTTCTCTTTGTATCAACACCAGATGAGGAGCAGAGTAAAGCTGCTGTAAGAAAACTTGTTTGACATTAATTTAAAAATGTTTTCTATCAAAGTTACAGTTGTTATAGTGCATATACAGTATATTATTATTAGAGCTATGTATACCTTTTGACATATTGCAAAATCAAACTGTTCATCCCTGCCTCGATGCCTAAAGCTTCTCCTTGTGCCTGTGTGACATCTTGAAGTTATTTTAGTCTTTTTGATTTCTTTTAATGTTTTGCTCTGTACACAAAGAATCAGTGTGTTTCTTCTATATGTACATATCGTCTGTGTCTTTTTTTTTAGTATTTACTCCTTTAATTGTCATGATTTGCATTTTAAATTTAAACTCCTCCAAGGAACAGACCTCAACATGTCTGGCATATACTGGCATCATTAATATAAACCTAGCAAATATCCCACCCAACTTACATTGTTCCAGTCTAATATTAGAAAGTGACCTTAGTTCGATGATTTCTTCACAGGATGTGGAAAATAGGCAATTATATCCACAGACAGTGTTATCAAGCTGAAGCAAAACCTGAATAGACCAGATTTTCCTTTTTAATGCTACTGGGAAGTTATGAGACCCCTTTAATCAGAGCAATATGAAAAAAGCGCAACGGTAGTGGCTTTTATTTTGAAGGAAAAAAAAAAAACCGCATAAATTCTTATTTTGAAGTTACTGCTTTGGTTAACCAACAAATTAAATCTCCCTTTTGTGACTTTGCAGTCTGCAGTGCTTTTTATGGAGACACGAGCTCACCAACAGAGAAGGTATCTCTTTCACTGGTTTAATGAGCAGGATTTAGAGAGCAGGATTTACTTCATTGTGAATCCTGCTCAGATGCAAATGCAGTCAAACAGCCACAGATGGCGAATCAATGCCCACCTTATACTGACTCTGGCAAAGATGACAGAAGGTATAAATCACGGTAGAGTGCTTTGAATGTTTGCTCCCTCTTTGATGCAGAGAATGGTACGATCCATATCAGGTACGGATCAGGTTTCCTTTATTGTTTTCAGGGCTCATTCCTCCTACATGTTTACATAAATTGTATTCATGGATATTTTATGCTGCGGCAAAAACAAATTCAACTCTACAGTGAATGAAATTAACCTGAATATATTTTAATTAGTTTCAAATACAAGATGAAAAAATAAATAAATAAAAACAAACTAACAGAGTAGAGTGGGATGTTCAGGATTTTGTTCAGTACCCAGTAACAGTGCCTCAAGCTTAACAAGATAGTCAGGTGGGAAGTCAGTTGGGGATCCTGCTTGGTCACTGCACTGATGACTCACATGTGGAGGTGGGGTGGCAGAAGATGTGCAGGAGAGTGTGAACCTTTCTACATGTTCTGCTGGAGATGGATAAAATAAGTGCCTGGCATCTTGATGTACAGTATATGTGCTAGTCTACACTTAACAGAGGGAGCGGGGAATGACATGGTGATGGAAAATAATAAAAAATCCAAAAGAAAGTGTCTTTATTATTATTTTTTTGGCCTGGTCCATATGGCCATGTTCCCATTTCACTTCTTGTTTACTCAGAGACTCTGTCCCCTTAACTCCGAGTGCATAAATATTTCACTACAAGTTGAATAGACAAGCCAAAAAAAAAAAAAAGTGCATGGGCCTGAAGCCAGTCAGAGCGGGAAAGGATGCAAATAGAAAACAGACAAATGACAGAAACAACAGCGCTGTCCACATAGTGCGAGCACTGGAGCGAAGCTGAGAGAATGTCACTCAGGTCACAGGGATTTGACGGATGAGCTTTGTTACTGGCTCTGTGTGACCTCGCCTTTCAACCTCTCTCAGCTTCAATGACACAAGCAAACACTGCACACACACACACACACACACACAGCACAAACACACACCTCTAACCACATACTTGCCGCTTAGTCACAACATACAGTCCCCATCGCGTGACATGCAAGGCAATGACAGCCTTTCCACGTCGTCAGCTCAGGCACAAGCAGAAATTCCTGACCCATACCTGCCCTCCTCACTGCCGCCCTGTGGGCATGAACTCTCAATGGAAAGGGTAACACCACTTGTCTAAGCTGTTATAGGCTTGACACGCTATACTTGCAGCCTGGATTTAGGAAACATATCCACACACACACCATTTCACACACTCCCCTATCGACCACTTGCACTCTTATCTCTGCCACAAAGTGTGCATTAAATGCCAGTGACTGTGTCCTGATCCCTGACTTTCACTCACCTATAAACACAGAGCAGAACGTATCAGCCATCACCGCCAACGGTCATCCATCACATTGTAATTCACCTTTACGCTGCTTGAGGAAAAGCCTTGTGAACAATTAGAAAATAAATAAATAAATATAGATGCACGGACCAGTAACTCCTTTGATGGATGGATTGGTGAATGAAGAGATTAATATGAAAGCCTTCCTGGTTTGTTTAAAAATCCATCAGCTCCTTTGCTGGTGAGCAGGGTCAATCACATTTCATCAGAACTTCAGATGCATCTTTGCTTTTCAAATTACGCAACCAAGCATATGTCATCAAGCAATGAATGCAAACACAAGAATGGGCTTTAACGGAGCACAGTCTTTAAAGTCTTTAAATTAATTAACACGCATCACCTTAGCAAGACCAGTGCAGTTCAAGTATTGTCCTGTGAGCCTAATTAATCATGACTTTGGTGAGCAGCCAACAGAGAGGGAGGACAGCCTCCTTCTGTCTGAAGCTCCATCACATCGCTCCATAGCGAACCCACATCCAGGGTTAACACAATTATCAGCATGTCCTCCCAACCATACATCCAGCATCACACCACAGGCACTGTAATTGGTGTGCCTAGAAGTGCCGGCAAAAATTAGAAAAGCAGTGGAGGGAAAGAGGTGATTAATTTGCTAGAGGAGGAGGTCGGTGGTGATGTAAATCATTGCCTGTCAGTGCAATTTAATTTCCCCCGATTCCTTTCGGCCTTGTCTGTGATGCCAGCCTTGCTCAGGGATTGGTTAGCATCAGGTCATGACTAAAGAGGTCATGAAGTGAAGGGCATGAACCATGCATAGCTTAATTATAAAATAGGGCCTTGTGGGACCCTAATTTCACCCGATGCTTGTTGCATGTTCCCCTGAATACATGGTATGTTGCACCAGGGGAAGAGTGACATGAAAATCTGTGACAACATCAGTGAAAGTCTGCTGATTGTTTGCTAATTACCATTACTTTTACTTGACATATTGACAAAATAAGCCTCTCAGTATGTGGTAGGATGTAAATAAAAGTGTTCTCTTGATTCGACAATAAAAATAGTTATGAAACCAAAGATTTCATCTGGGTGCTTATGATAATCAGGCAGCATTCGGTATGAAAGTGAAGCACAGCCAAAGCTTTGATCTGCTTGTTTTAAAATTTCTATCAGTAGAAAACACACCGTGGAAAAAAATACCTGCCATCAAAACGGCTCCCCGAGGTTCGGACTTCAAAACTCACCTGCTCTGTGGACTCTCCAGATAATGCCCACAAGGAGACTTTGGAGAGTTCAGATTAAACAACATCTAAATACTGACCACAATCTATAATCCAATCCCCACCTTTAACACCCTGTTTTATTAGCAAGCTCAGCGGCACAGACAACAGAGGTGCTGCTCCTCTTTGTTGCTAAATAATACCCATTCAGCAAGGCTTAGCCACAGGGGTCAAGTACACAACGCATGCTATTCCTGGGGACCAATTAGCTCTCAGTCAAACCAATGTGAAGTCATATCTCCTTGGGCTCCTATGATACTGCTACTGTTCATACCTGGGCAGCCACCTCCCTAGAGCTTCCTCTTACATGCCATGTCTGCTTATGCACATGATGTCAAATAATAGTTAGATATTGTTGGTATTTGCCTATATTTAGATGAAAACCTTACTTTGAGAATCCACCTTTCATACCTAGGTAGCTGTGACTCACAGGCTATCTGGCTGCATGCTTTTGATCTCTGGTTTTACATGTGTTCAATTACCTCTGAAGGTGGTCCCAAAATAGCCCCCCTTTTTACAGTGTAATATATTCAGATTATATTCATATTTATTCATAATATATACTGTGCTAGTACAAAGCTGTACAATTCACATTGTATACAATGAATCATTTTTCAGAAAGAGAACCCCAAGGAGGTTTTCTGAACAAGTAAAAAATCTCTGTTCCCAGGTAACAGTGTTAGGAAGGGTTGTCGGGGCCACTAGAGGCTGTCGGCCAAAAAAAGAAGTGGATGGGTAAAATACAGGACACGGCTCAGTGAAATGTAAAATCAAAAGCTCTGCTAAAATTATGTGGAAACTGTAAACCTACTGTACTAAAGAATAATAAAAAAAATCTACCTTAAGGTTAAATGAAACAGAAACTGACCGATTTCACATGCAGAGGACCTCACCGTTTACAAAGTGCAGGTAGAAACACATGATGCATCAGCGGTAAAACAGCCTAATTTGCACCAAAGTCTTAAAGCAGAGTCAATGAGGTGATGCTCGACACACACAGTCCAAGCACACACACACACCTATGCATGCGCACACCGTTGCATGCACGCTCACAGACGCGCAACCAAACCCACACACCCAAGGCATGTCGGCAGTCTTAATGACCTACACCGTGTGTTTGCGAGGGTGTAAAAGTGTGTTTTGAATTAGGAAGAGGAGAGGCAGTAGATGAACTAACGATGGCTGCTAATAATTACAGATCTGTAGCGTGGAGGAGTTAATGAGGAGCCAAAGCCTCCCATGATGCCCCTGTAATAATGAATGAGGAGTGAGAGAGAGGAGAGGAGGGGAAGGGAGGCAGAGAGAGAGAGGAAGAGGGGTGGGAGATGTCAGTTTGAGAGGCTGCAATGGCCTTTGGTTTCTCTGCACTCTGGGCATGCCAACGAGAGAGGAGCCTTCCCAGAGGAGGCTTGTCTCCACACTAATGAAGATGTGACAGACCTCCAGTCCGTGACTTGCAGAGTATAGAAAAGAGGAGGGAGGGAATGAGGAAGAAGAGAGTGACAGCTCATATAAAATGAAAGGCAGTGAAAAGGTGAAAGGTTTGTAAGTCCTTCAAAAAGAATGAGACAGTGTCAGCGTCAAAACTTATTGGATTGATAGGTGATCTTTTGTGGACATTTTTTTATTTTTTTTCATTGCTGTAAAATTGTTTGGACACTTCAAATTACATGAAGGTATCTATTAGATGAGGAAGAGAGATTACCGATGCCACTCAAGCAAATAATACACGAACAATACAAGTGCTCACCAGAGAGCTGGTGTAGCTGGGATCAGAGGTGTCATCTTGAAGGTAGCGCGACAGGCCGAAGTCGGACACTTTCGATACCAGGTTGCTGTTGACGAGGATGTTTCGAGCAGCCAGGTCACGATGGACGTAGTTCATTTCGGAGAGATATTTCATCCCCGCTGAGATCCCACGCATCATTCCCACCAACTGGATGACTGTGAATTGACCATCATTTTGCTAGAGGACAGAGAGGAAGACAAATGAAAATGTAATTTAGATATTATCTTTGCCATGATTACCAAGAATGAGCCTTGCTGCAGGATGGAGAGATTTCACCAAACGCTAACATTACAACTTTAGATGGAAAAGAAATAAACGATCCCATTTTTTAATCACAGTCGAAGACACCGTGACGTGTTCGTGTTATGTGACATATTATAACGACAGCATGTAGCCTTTAAATGGATGCTTGGTGGAATTTTCCTTATTCTTCAGAATTAGTAGGACCGTACAGAATAATTAGAGCAGAGTAATATTTCCACAGCCAGAGGGTGCGTACACAGGAAGACAAGGGGAAACAACATGGTGTTACAAGTGACAAACATTCCTTGGAGCAGGTAATTGTCTTTGCTTATTTTGAGTTATTTTTTTCCCTTTGTTTTAAATTGCTTGTTGGTTACACTTTGCCATTACAAAATCCACCGGCTGAGTTTCTTCTCTTGCCTTTCTAATCCTATTAATGTCCAGAGGAAGGGTATACTTGTATTAGATAAGCAAAATGGATTCCTGAAGCCAATCTTACTCATCGTAGGTGTTAGAGCATTGTTCCATTCAGGCATTGCAAGCTCCCATCTCTTTAACATCCACGCATGGTGCCCCTACCCCTGTGTGAAAGCTCCGAAGAGCAAGCTTTGAACCCCCGAAACACAGTAACAAATAAGAGGGTAAGAGAGATCGATGGAAACACAAGTCGGATGTGGCGGTTAGCAAAGCCAACTTCAAAGAACCCATTTAAACCCACCCTAGATCAAAGTGGAATACAACACCAATCCATGAGATTGAAGGAAGAAAAAAAAGCGAGCTGAATATTGATTAAGCTGTATGTCCGCTCAATCCTGACTATAAAAGAAAGAGTGAAGAGTCCATTAATAGCTCCAGGCATTAATAGAGAAATTAAAGGCCGATAAAGCTAGCTAGTGTGGAAATTTTCAAATTAAGAATGATTGAAATCATGTTCATTGTCATGAAACATATTCTCTTTTGGCACCAGATAGATTAGGAAGGCTCAATTTCCAATTCCAATTTGTATTAGGAGGGATTCATGAAGTCCTTTTCTGGGATTGCTTAACAATTTACTTCCAATTAGCGTCTCGGTCCCACAATGCTGAGTTTTCATTCAACCCCTCACATATGACTTTGGATCAGCCCACATAACGGTGAAGAGCTTTTTATGACAGTGTGTGCACAACAGTCACTCACCCTGAGGAATGAATCAAGGGCACCATTCTCCATAAACTCCGTGACAATCATGACTGGACGGCTCTTTGTGACCACGCCCTCCAGACGGATAATGTTTGGGTGGTCAAACTGTCCCATGATGGAGGCCTCGGACAGGAAGTCCCTCCTCTGTTTGTCAGAGTACCCCGCCTTCAGACTCTTGATGGCCACGTAGATCTCCCTCTTCCCCTGCACACGCAGCCGACCACT
>OOFC01015632.1:35293-45644 GCA_900323345.1 Pseudochromis fuscus | reverse complement strand
TGCACAACAGTCACTCACCCTGAGGAATGAATCAAGGGCACCATTCTCCATAAACTCCGTGACAATCATGACTGGACGGCTCTTTGTGACCACGCCCTCCAGACGGATAATGTTTGGGTGGTCAAACTGTCCCATGATCGACGCCTCAGACAGGAAGTCCCGCCTCTGCTTCTCCACATAGCCAGCCTTCAGGGTCTTGATGGCTACATAGATTTCCCTCTTACCAGGCAGCTTCAATCGACCCTTGTACACTTCCCCAAATTCACCTAGTAAGAAACAGAGGTGTACAGTGGATTCTCTGTGAATAACAAGAAATGTACTATCTTCGTCTACTCCACACACGATCAGAAAAAAGCTGAGAGGAGATCAATCTTTTTATTTATCAAGTAGGCATCTCATATCTGTAGGCGAATTACCGAAAGTGCTATTATAAATTTTGAGGTGGTCTATAATAAGCTTGCTGAGCAATGTCCAAGACTTCCCGGGTGTTATTCCTTCAAGATGCTGCTAACAGTGTGGCTCCTCTGACTCACAGCAATCATCTTTTCTAAAAGACTGCCAAGTGTCTTCATATTCCCAAATCAAAGAATAACAGGCAAACTGTATCTGATGAATATCTGGAACCCATTTGATTAATTGTCGTCACCTTGGTGTCTTGCGGAGACACCACACAGAGAAATCAACAAAAATGGAAACCTTTAATTAGTTAGTCCCCCTGCCACCTTACCCCTATCCTATCTTTGTCATTTCCTCACACCTAGCTTGCTGAGTAGGCCAGTGTTCAGGTGCTAATCCAGGCCACGTCATAATATCCCAGTGGTATTTTAGCGTCTGTATTATCAAACACATATGGTATCAGCATGCCTGTAAAAAAAAAAAAAAGATACGTCCGGTCCCGATGATAAGAACATGTCTGAGTCACACGGACATGCTAACCTGAAATATTTTAGCCTCCAGAATTTACTTTAAAGTAATTACATCCTAATTACATGTTCATCTTTTCAGTAGATGTTTCAACAATACATAAGAGACCGTTCTGAAACAAGAACAGAAAACAAAATACCTGTACCTATTTTACATGTATAGTAAACCAATGGGATGATGCAAGGTAGAACATGTTGGGAGCAACACCAGGAGAATCCAAAAACAGAGACGCACAGGGAATAGAGTGAAAGGCTTGAGTTATTTCTAATGCCATTAAGTCCCTGAGTAGCTGGCCCATATACTGCTAGTGCACTTGACATAGGCCCTTGACACGTTCCCATCTGATGTGGCTGCCGAAAGGGCTTGGCTTTATCACCTTGAACACATTGAGGGTAAACTTATTTGCACATAGTCATGCAACATACAGAAATGCATAAAAAAAACAATCCACATTTACCTTGCACACAAAAACACGTTATTTTGTGACACTTATTCACCATACCTGCACCAATGACCTCCTCTATCTTGACAGTGGAGACGTCAATCTCCTTGGCAAATTCCCGGACAGCTTCGTTGGGGTCCTCGTAGGTGAACGGGTCAATGTATATCTTCATTCCCGGGGAGCCTGAGAAGTGGGTCGGGCAGCCCAGTGGGGAGGGGCAGTTAGACATGTCGGCTCGCAAAGAGAGCTCTAGAACAACCAAAGCGCTCAATGAGCTTTCAAGAGAAAGAAACTGATGCTTTTGCTTTGGGTCATATCTTGATGAATGTAATTTCAAAGTCGTGGCTTAAATCACAGTACGACAGTACTACTTACAACTGCTACAAGCTCTTAACAGTGGCAGATGATGATAACTTCATTTGCTCTATGGTCCTTATCCAAGACAGACGAGAACACTACAATATGCTAATAAAAATGAATGTATCTGGGATGCATGAAACAGTATAGGTGGGTGATTACGCAAAGTCTCAGTTACAAGAAGAGACAGACAACAAAATGGTGGTTTGATGATTCAGTACTTGGAAGGGGGAAACAAACTAAAAATATATATATACAGAGAGAGAGAAAGATTAAAGGATAGAGCAATGGATGAGGGTATAGAGAAAGAAAAAATGTAGACAGCTTTTTTTTTTTTTTTTACCCCTTTATCCCTTACCCTAGCAGTATCTGCTCTTTGATAGTGGTGGAACCAATTTTCCTGCAGCCCTTCCCTATAGAAGCTCATAAAGAGATAAAACCACTATGCTATCAACTAGCTCTTTATACCGTTCTGCAATAGGTGAGCTCAGTTCAGAGGCTGGACATGTCTGCAAATGAAGGACGGATATTCTGCGTCGACGGGATGGCAGGGGGAAAAAAACACTTGTAAACAAATTCAATATGCTGCCACAAGACGGACAGCAAACAACCAGACGTCAAATCATCATTTCTACAGTGACACCCAAGGGCAGCCCCCTTTCTCAGAGCTGTTTAGTCAAAACCTTGGCAGCCATGATTGGAATAAACCCATCTCCATCAAGTCAATTTGTGTCTCATCATTTGCATAAGCCTGATAGAAGGAGTAAGGGGTCTCAAGAGACAGAAAGTGGATGGGGTCTAGTCCTGGGATCAAGGTGCCTCACCTTGCTCTTGACTAGAAGCTGATTCTAGTTACCACACTAATTGCCTTGAACTCTGTCTGTGTGAGTGTAATTGCTCATTAGAGATTCCACACAGATTGGATTCAAGTTAATCCATCAGAGGGTTTACAGCTTCCATAAAGTCATTCTATTTACAAGTGTCGCCAAGCTGCTCACTCAGCAGCACCACTGGATGGGAGTCAAAATGTCTGTGGGGAGCCCATAACAGCAACCATATGAGAACAAACACACTCAAAATCTCAACCTCATGCGCACATACCCCCAAATAAATGCACACCCATTACTTTCTAATACACAGACCAGGGCCCACTTTCATGTATAATTTAAAATGCAAACAGTTTATCACTCTGCCTCCCTCTGGTACCGCCCTGGTTAACTGGACTCTTCTTTATATGGCCACTGGATAAAAAATAGATTCCCACTTTAATATTTCATAGGACTCTGATCTAAGTGTATGAAGCAAATGTATCCAAACGTCAAACCTATTTTTAACGTATGAACCAACAACTCTTTCGGAAGTCCTTCTATTACACATCCCAGAGTTTTAAACAACTCTCAAATAGGTAGACACATACAATACCATAAATACTTAAGTTTAAGATATAATTCCTCAAGTTCGGAGTATTTAGTTGACCGGAATTATACATTACACTTTACTGCACTGCACTTAACCAGGTTATTTTCACCAATGTCGGTCATTTACTCTATTAGTCTGCCCCTCCTGTTTACTGAATGGCCCTAATGTATCCACAAATCAAGTGCACAACAGTAATGCTTACATTAACCTATTACTGGCAATGGGCACAATCAAATTACTGGTCTTACGCAGAATTTATATCTTGCCTAAAGACAAAGAGCAATGTCCATGAATTAAACTGTAGCTCCATAAATGCTCATCTTTTTAAGTTAAAGAGACTCTTTCATACATTAGTCTTTCACCAAAGAAACATTTTTTTTCTTCTAAATCCTTTTGCCTGGTGATGTTTGTAATTTAGCAATTTCAGTATATAGCAATTATATATTTTATGTGATTATGCACTTTAAGAAATTAACATAAACAATGGCAGGACACTACATCCCTATAGTGAATTCATTTCCATTTCACGTCGGTCTAAGATGCACACTAATCTTTTCTGTGGCTCTGAATATAATGAGTTGAGTTTCCTTCCTAAACACAAACTAATTATCCATCGTTTGATGTAAGAAAATCGTTTGTCAAACATGCACTGTGGCTTATTAGTATGGAAATCACAGAAGGGATCTAAATATTGTATGGGATTACCAGTCACATTGGCACAGACAGTGAAAGGTTTGTGTGGGATTGTCAGGCATGTGCTTCCTTCTGCAACTGTTCAGAGTTAAATCTGATCAGTGTGACCTATTTATAGCTTAATATAATAGAAGTTTATTTCATTTTAATAGAAAATTGCAAATGTCAACAATCTACAGAACTGGTTATTCTTCAGAGTTTAATGCAATTAGCGGCAAGAAGAAAAAAAAAACTGAAGCGTAAACATATTTGGCATCGCACCAAAATGTGCTCTGTTAAAGGGGTTTTCAAACCCATTCTTATCAAGTATAAGCACCAGGTGCTGAAGCCCAAACAACATCTGCAGCTACAAGGCAACAAACAGGGTTCAAACAGCACTGATTCAAAATGTGTTGGTTGTCAGATGCAGAAAAAACATTATATAAAGACTATAAAGGGAATGTGTAGTGCTCTAAAATACTGTTTAACTTTTCAAAAATAAAAATAAGTTCTCCATCATCCTTTATCTAGAACTAGTTCGGATTCAATCTGTGCCAAATTTAGTTTAGAAAAGTAGACACCTCTGAACATAAGATCCCACAAATCACAGTGAATGTTCGGACAAAACCCGAGCCATAAAGTCCAAGGGACTCTGTGATAAAATGGTGGCAGGGCATAGATCAAGGTAAGGGCATAAAACCATTTCTAAAACTTTGAGTGTTCCCAGGAGCAAAGTGGCTTAATAACTGTAAAGGGGAAACACTGTCAACCACCAGGACTCTTCCTAAAACTGGCTGTGTGGCCAATGTGAACAAACAAGTGAACAATGCTTTTGGTCAGGGAGGTAACCAAGAACCCCACAATCACTCAGAGCATCAGAGTTCCTCTACAGAGATGGGAGGGTCCTGTTGGTAGGATAACCATCTCAGCAAGACTCCTTCAGGAAGGTGTTTATGGTGGAGGGACAGGACAATAGCCACTCTCCGTAAAAGGCATATGACACCTGCTTTGATTGTATTAAACGGCCTCATGAGGCACAAATTGAACTCCTCGGGCAGAACACCAAACACTGTATTTGGCAGTGTGTTGGACACTGGTCATCATCTAATCCCATCTCCATGGTGGAGCATGGCAGTGGCAGAATCATATAAGGAGTCCTACTCAATGGTAAGTACAAGAAGACTGGTCAGAGTTGAAAGGAGAAAAAAATCAAACCGAATACAGTACAGTCATTGAAGAAAACCTGCCCTTGTGTTCACCTTTCAGTGTGGCAGTCAATCAAAGCACCGCCACGACAATGCTCGAGACATTTTGAGACAAGTACGACAAGTGTTTGACTGTCCAGACAAAGCCCAGACGTAAACTCGATAGAAAATCAAGTGGCAGTTCACTGATGTTTCCTGTCCAATCTGATGACGCCTGAAAGTATCTGCCAAGATAAACGGGATAAACTGCCCAACTGTAGGTGTGCAACTGAAGAAACATAACCAAGAATGCTTGGAGCTTTAACTGTACAAAATACTAAATGAAGTATCTGAATAATCAAAAGAATAAGAGAAGTTGTTTTTTTTGTTTTGTACATAACTGCAAATAATTCTAGGGTGCAGCATATGAAAGGGTTTGAATACTTTTATATTCGACTTAATGGGATTTTGTACACTTGCATACACGTGCTAATGGTGTACTGGGCAATTGATCCAAACCAAAACATTGCCCTTGGCGCTGATGGAGGTGAGCGCTCATAGCCACAGAAGCAGAGCTTGATATTGTGGTGACATCACAGCGAGCATGCTGCCATAACCATTCAGCTGCGCCACTGAATGTACAGTACTGGCAGCATCCCTCACAAGGTGAGCTCGAAATTAGGAAACGTGTGTGGCAACATCTGGATCAGCAGACAGCTGGGTGAATGCTGGCAACTCATTTTTGGAGGTTCATTCAAAACAATTGGCTGAGTGGTTCTATTTTATTGTTGCATTGAATACTGTAATTACAAAACTGTCAGTCAAATCTTGAGAGAATAGAAGAAAACAATGCATCGTGGGGTGAGGAAAAACTTCATGAGTGTTGGCATTGTGAAGGATGAAAAAACAAACCTATGAATAGGATCTCTTATCAGCGTTTTATTTCCTCTCTACTTCAAATTGCTTATTTGACAATTAGGGCTGCGGGCGTCTCTGATCTTTTGTTTATTTTCATGACTTATGTTAATTACATTAAGCTTTTCCCAAATATAGCTTGTGACAAAACTAACTCTTCTGTCCACAGCAGTTTTAATGAGCCCCAAGCTGCCACTCTTGTAGCTGTGACACAAAGTAAGTGTGTTGAAACACTGCTGTGTCAGGCTCAACAAAACTCAATTCCCTCAAGTAAAGCTCCTTCTCAGGCTGCTCGGTCCACAGTACACAGAGCTTTTTTATGAGGTACAAAACTTTTACACATTTTTTTCTGTGTACGTGTGTGTGTAGGTGTGTCTTTTGTGTGTCCCCCCAGGCCCCTTTCCACTCATCAGTCAGGGACAGGGAGTGCTTACAACATGACTCAATCACAGCTATCATGCAGCCCTAAGAGATGTCAGTCAATGTCACTGTGTGAAAGGAGGAAATGTAATTTACATCCACAGACACCTGCCACCGGGGGTAATTTTAATTTTGCCTCATCTCTGTTTCATTAATGCATTATACAGATGTTTTACATACATCTTGGGTGATGTATAGAAACTGGACAAAGGTAAAATTAATGTGTAGCACGACTGAACCAAATAGAGCTATTTCTACCTTTGAGGCACAAGGCTCTACATTTCAATAAGGGCCTGTTTAAAATGTTTGAACTACATTTAGATCTGAATCAAAATAAATATGATGAAGGACACTGATACAAATTTGATGATGATTGTCATGATTGTCACAGTAAATTATTACCCTGCCTGGAAATGTGTAGGATTTTTACAAGAATCAATGGCACCAAATTTTGATTTGTACTCTTAATTAGGGATATGGGATATTGGATTTTTGGCCGGTATCCGATATGCCTCTATTATACAATTCATTTGGCCAATAACCAATACCGATATTTTTCCCCGTTCACCTATTTGCAGAGATCATATAGTTTCTGCAGTGGAATTAACACAAATTATTCTGCATACTCTTTATCACATAGGTTGTTGGCAAAGCTGAAAATGATGTAACATCAATAATCATTCCTTGTGCAAAATAAGAAAAATACTTCAACTTCCATTATGTAAAATGTGTCCTATTTATTAATGACAATTGTTTTTAAACAAAACAGTTGAGATACTTGCAGTCTATCCTACTTAAAACAGACTATTGCTCTCACTGAGAAAATAATGACAACACCCACTGTTATTTTAGCAGTTAATTATATCTGCGAATATCGGTGGAATGGCTGATGTCTGATACTTAATTTCAAAGCCAATATCGGCCAATACCGATAATGTGCCGATAATATCGTGCATCCCTACTCGTGATGATGTAAAGTCTTTAAGTGCATATGTCATCCAATTTTGTTGCAAAAGCATCTTCAGAGTTAATACAGCTGTTGGGAAAGTGCATTAGTGTAAATGAGCGAACAATGGAGTGGCCATGAAGACACAACACATACAGTATGGGACCAAAACCTGACCACTAGCTTAGAGAAATCACAAGTATTAGCGTGGACTCACCTCTTCCTGTGCTGTAATGTTGCAGCTTGTCACTGTACACCGCCTCCTTGGTGTATGCTCTTTTCCTAAGGGAGTAATGAATATTGAGAGAATGAGAGAGAGAAACAGAATAAGAGATGACAAGATGAAAAGAAGTGTAAACAAGGTCTTATTGCTGGTTATGTTTTTCTGTATGGCCTGAAAGTGACGTGGCTGAAATTGAATCAGTTGCAGAGGGTTAGCAATGGCAAATGAAGTTTATGAAAATGAGCTGATTTTTAATTAGACCTTGATAGGATCTCTCTCCTTTTCATCTTTCTCCTCTGCCTCAGCATCAAAAGAGCCTGCCCCATTTGATGAACACTTTACTTGCTCGAAATTGCACACAGCACTGCAGAAAATTTGACTTTCATATAACTAAAGTGGAGCAAGACAGGAATGTGACAATGTGACAAACTGCTGCAAAATGAAATTGGCTTAACAGGGCAAAGTAGGAGTTGTTAAGTTCTCTATGGAATTGAGTATTCCATTTCAAATATGACAACTTAGCTTTCCTTTCCATCAAATCTATTGCTTTTTTTAATATTATTTTTTTGCCTTTTTTTGCCTTTATTAGATCAGACAGTGTAGAGGTAGGCAGGAAACAAGGCACGAGATGGAATCAAACTGTGTATATTATGGTTATGTGATATTCACTACTCAGGATACCCCTAATCCAATCTGTTGCTATTATTAGTGCTATAATAAATGTCCTATAAGTACAACCAAGGCACGTGCACAATATACGTTCCAAGGTTTAACCAAGGGATGCGGTCATATCGTTAATGCAATTATGCCGTAGAAATATACTGTAATGAATTAGTTGCAGTGCAAAAAAAAAAAAAGTCAGTAATTTTAAGATTAATGTTCCAGATATATTACTGTTGAATTTGTCTTTGACATCATGAATTAATAGAGCTAAATGACACAAAGCAGCGTGGTCATATACGGTCAGAGATAATCCATCACAATGTGGTGGGAATTTATCTTCATGCAGTGTTGTCATCTATATTTCAGCCGTTATTAGCAAAAATGAGGACCATGCGGGGCTACTGTATTAAATAGCATGGTGTTAATTTTACTGTGTCCACCCCCTCAATTTTTCCCACAGTTCCCCTGAAAGTACAACGCCGGTAGTAGGAGAGATTTCGAGCCACTTTCTTTCTGAGGAGAAAAAGTTGGCGGTCTGAAAGGAAGTTAAATTATTATAATCTTTTTTTGACTTGAATGAATGTGGCAGTGATGTCAGTAACTTTGCAGCACTTTCTGCATGTATCACAAGACACGAGAAAAAAGGAGAATCTGATTACCTGCTGCACACGATGGAGATAGCAATAAGGGAAACAATAAAGACGACTCCTGCCGCCGCTGACCCCGCAATCAGAGGAAGCTGCTCCCTCAGCTCCGACTTAAAGTCATCTGTGTTGCACAAAGAGAAGACAGACCCATTGAGAATGGCTTAGGTAAGGCTTAAGAAGCATGACGCTGTTTGTGTGTGTTTTGGAGGTATAGGGACAGATAGGGAGAGGAAGAACAGACTGGTGAGAATGGGTGTACTGATGGATGAAGAAAACATATAGATCTCTCTGCTGAGAGGTGCTGACTGAAATCCGGTGAGCTTTTGCTAGACTGAGTGACAGGTTGGTGTTTGATAAACCGGTAGACAGAGACAGAGAGTGAGAGAGAGGCATAAAACTGATGGTGAGACAGAGCGAGGGGGGCCTCCTCAGCCGTCTCTGTTGCTGTAGCTGTCAGAAACGAGTGGACAAGAAAATGCACCTTGGAATGCTGTTTCTACGGTGTTGAAAAGAAGTCATCCGCTGCCAATCAACACACACAGCCCAAACATGCTTTATGCTAGCCAGGGTTGACTGCTGGGAGTTCAGAGGACAGCCTAAATTCCTTCCTAAAAATGCTACCCGGCAGAATCCTCAGTTATCTTTTTGTATGCCTGTCTTTCCGTGACTTTGGCATCGGCAAACACTGTAGTTAAAGCAATGCACGATTTAGCATGCTGCAGGCAAATCAGCAGCTTCTAAATCCAATCCCCCGTGTAGAATAGGCCTATTGGATTAAAGTGATAAAGGGAGAACTAATGCATCTTCGAAGCAGTGTGAAAGCTGCGATATATGAGGAAACTCAATGTGACAGGAATTGCTCACTCTTTTAACTTGCACATTTATCAAGTACGTTTCAAGCAAACAGTGCGAATGCCGCTCCAGCAACTGGAGCTTCCAGGCAGTCTTCCTGTTCTCTCTTGATGTATATTAGGTGTGAGAGGTCCAGATAAATCTCCCCTTTACCCATATGAGAATGGTGACTTTCCTTGACAGCCAGAAATCACACAGCTACCTGTTTCAGCAAATCCATTACAACCAGTTAGTTCTCGAGGCCTCGCCCTATTAGCGGACAGGAGAGCTGTGACATCAGTCACCTGACTGATGGACCGATTACCCCTTTGTCACCACAACTGTCAATCAAGTCTGCACAGCTTGAGAGTGTAAGTGTGTTCCAAGTAATGGGTCTTTTTTTTGTTGTTTTTTTACTTAGCAACATACAAAGCATTTTACATTTCTACAGTCACACACTGATGGTGGCAAAGCTACCCATCTGCCATCGGGAGCAACTGGGCATTCAGCACATGAAGCCAAGGAAACCAGGAGGAGAACCACCATCCCTGTGATTAGTGGACAACCTGCTCTACCACCTGAGTGCAGTACAGATAGCACCTTGTGGAGGTGTATGAAAACGTGCTTACAGGAAGACAAATGGGATTATGTGTTTTGGAAAAAAAAAAAAAAAAAAAAGGGGGGGGGGGGGGTGGGGAGGGAGGGTGG
>OOFC01015632.1:0-11738 GCA_900323345.1 Pseudochromis fuscus | reverse complement strand
AAAAAAAAAAAAAAAAAAAAGAAAAAAAAAAAAAAAAAAAGTGTGAGAGATTGGAAGCACTTTGGCTGTTTTCCCTTGGGAACTGCACAATAGGCGCTTCATATGTTACTCACACTGCACGTATGCTCTGCATCATCCATCACATGCATGCACTTGCCCCTAAACTTGCATTGCGGGAGAAAATAATACACATGTGAAAAATTCGTGCAGCCCAAACATGCACATCTGTTTCCATATATTTCACTGTTTGTATCACTGGTTTGATTTAAACCTGAAAAAAAAACAACTACCTGGCTAAAGTGTGAACAAGATGTCACACCGGTTCAGCCCAATTAGAACTAATCCACATATCCAGGGACATAGGGAGGCACAAGAAATCAGATATGACTGCCACTTAACCAGTGATTTGCAGACAATTATTACAGCCTTTGGTTGTTTTAATTTGCCATGGGATTTAATTTGTTAAGAACTTCACTTAGGCTTTAGCTGGCATTCATTAAGCAAATTCACTTGTGCTTCCATCCATTTTGCTTTCAACTTAGGTGACAGGAGCAATACACACTGCCCTTGACATATACTGTATCACGCCACAGTAAAACCTCTATTTTAATAGTGCAATCACAGCAACAAGTACCAAGTAATTTGCACAAGAAGCGTAAGGATGTATTAATGGAGATGTCCTTTTCTACAATATGGCCGAATGCATTATGCACACAAGAGTCTGCTGAAGAGAAATGTCAACAGGGCCTCCACCACCATTCACGCTATTTGTTTCATATCTTTTAAACAGATGTAGCAATCACTGTGGCACATTACAACTGAAACGACAGGAGAGTGGAAATGGTCTCAGAGAAAATGCATAATAAACAACAAGAAAGGAAATAAGAAGGGAAATCTTTTCAAGCTGAAAACACTAAATACTTCACCTTGTTTTCGGGACACAATAAGGAGACGAACACACAACTTGCTTGTGTTTACACGCAACAACGGCATCACTGCTGCCAAAAAAACTGAGTCAAGGAATAGTCTGGCATAAGCTGTTTACATGGTTGCATAAACTGACAATGCTCCATAATAATCCTGTTAAATTATTTTTCTAACATGTCGTGTTTCTTGAGTCACCGCTTTACATTTGCTCAAAAATAGTACAATTCTGCTCTGTCGCATTATTATTTTAATTGAAAGTGCATTATGAACATTTTAATCGGATTAGCTCAAGTATAAATTTCTGTGTTGTACATACCTGATTTAGTAAACATGAATCCAAATTATATTTATTAGCTGTCAGTGAATGGAAAGGAGAAAGCTCAGTCTGGTACAGATTATAAAAAACAACTATATCTAGACTTTTATTTTTTTGGTGCATGCAGTATCTTTTTATTTCCTTGTGTACTACAACTGCTACTTTTTGGAGAAAGGTGATTTCAAGGGCAGGTAAATAGAAATATGTGGTATCAGTGCCTGGATAAAAGGAAAGGTAGAGGACTTCGAAATTATAAGACTTCACAGGTTTCAGGGCCAGTTCCTGAATTAGCCCCAGTTTGCTGCGAGAACCAGCCCCAGCTGCTAAAACAGGGGCCACCTCCGGCCCCACTTCTTTGCTGGGCCAGACTTAGCACCGATTAAGCAGCGACTATGCCAGGAGCTGGAGGAGCGACGATTGAAACACAACTAATGATAGGAGAAGAGTAGAGTAATGAAAATACGGTTTAGGCTCTGAATATCAGTGTAGACTTGTAAAACCAGGAGCAGCACTTGTATGCACAGGATAACTCCTCCATTGAAGCATTATTACAGCAAGGGTGTGCTTCGCCGTCTTATGCGACCAGGAAGGACATCGCAATTCCCTAAAACTGAATAAATACCACATGTAGAAATGCAACAGTGCTTTGTTAACTCAATCATGTTTTAACTAGAATATCTGCTGAAAAAAATAATCTTTTCATGGACTGATAGTAACAGGGTAACAGCAGTTTGTTAACAGCAGCTAGCTTGCTAGCGGCCGGTTGTTGTGAACCGGCTACCTATGCAGCGACATACTGACCTTTTATGGTGACACGGCCCCAACTTGGCTCCTTGTCAGTGGAAAAGCAAACCGGTGCATAGGACGAACGGGATCTGAACCAACTAACCACCAGGACTAGCACCAGCCTGGAACTAGCACCCGTTCTTGTTTGGTGGAAAAGGGGTAACAGTGAGCAATAATGGCTATGCATGATTTAAATGTGCTACCATATGTTTTTAACTCAGTAAAACTACATCAGCTAAAAACATACTAACGGTTCAATGATAATAATCCTACCATGCTACTCTCCTGCACACCCACAGACAGGTACAGCCATAGCTGCCCTGGTACTGAAAGGGCTTTAAGATGCCACCTGGGCTGTAAAAGCTCACAGCCAGTTTTCTGTCCCTTGGCTGCTAATATAAAGAGTGCCCCAGTGCCCAAAATAAAAACGTCTACATATTGTTTACTCATCCACCCTTTGAACGGCCTGAGACCAGTGCGTCTCTTCTATCAAACAGTTTGTTTTTATGATATGAAACCAGCCTTGAGGGGCCAACAGAAGGTCCCTGTGCGAAGATACTGATCACAGCCAGATAGAAAGAAAGAAAGAAGGGGTTGTATGGGTTGGTGAGAAATGAAATAAAACATGTTTTAAGGACTGATACTTTCTTTTTTTTTTTTCCTGAACCCAGCCTTTAGTATCTACTATCTAGCGTCTGCTGCCAGTCCCAAGTCCAGACACATGGGGAGGGTTGCCTCAGGAAGAGCATCCGGCGTAAAAACCTATGCTAACTCAAAGATGCCAATCATCACAAAGACTTTCTTTTCTCTGAGAGATTGAAGAAGTCATTGATAGACTGTGTGTGTGATAGTGTGTAGTGCAGTCTGGGAGGTCTGAGAAGAGACAACTGGAATACACTGCAGCTTTTCTTTAACTGACATTACTTTCTACAATACCCCTGAATGTTGTATGACCGTGACTGTGCATTTATTAAGCTTTAGATGTGACAGCGAGGCTGACGTCATTTTTGAACATGTGTGCATGCATGTGCACAATATATCTTCCAAGCCAGTACTGGGATTAGAGTAGGCCAGACAATTACCTTGACTTAGCTCCATTTACTACTGCATTACTGAGAGAGGAAACTGGCCAGCTGACAGCTGATCTGTGGGAAGCACCCGCAACTGACTCCAGAGGCAAAGTAAAAAAAAAAAAAAGAAAGAACTTAGGAGAAAAGAGCAGAATATTTATGCACTTTGACGACTCACTCACTTCTCTCTTTGAAAAAAAAAAAGGAGAGGCAGTGAATAATAGAGTAAAGAAAAAAAAACTAAATGGGATGATGAGCAGAATGGAAAAACAGATAACCCCGTCTCTTCAGTCAGGAATTGAGATGGGTTTTGTTTGTATTACAAAACGCAGACAGTGTTTGACAGGGCTCAAGGAGGCTTTCAGGGGACAGGCCACAGATACGAGTACTGAGTGAGAGCCACAAGTTTCAGAGCCAATGTGGTACAGATCAGGAACGTAGAAATTTATCAGAACCATATTATTTTCTTTCTCATTCCCTGTATTTATGTTGATTCAATTACATTCCTAGGATTTTCCTCATGCATTGGTTTGGGGCTGCCAAAGGTACTTTCCAAGATTTAAACTTGCATGTACAGCATGTTTTGTTTTTTGGGGGTTTTTTTATTTCGTTGTTAGGGTTGGACTTTATCATTATGTGTAAGCTATCTTATCCCTTCAGTCCACTGTATAGATTTTTTTCTGTCTTTGACATTTGTCCTTCCCCCTCCCCCCTCATCACTCTCTTCCTTTCCCCACTATTCCTCACACCAGGATGCTCCATCACTCCATCCTTTCTCCCCTATGGACCAATAAGCACTGGTTTCACTGCTTGACTCTCCTCAGTTGCCACTCAGCTTGTCATCCTCCTCCTCTGACTCACACAAAGTAGAAACCCAGTGGCTCAGCATGCTGGAGCCTGCTGACCTCCCCCCGCCGAACCGTTCTCACACATACACACTAATTCTTTTTCACACCAGTATGCCCGTGGGGGAAGCAGACGTACGTCAGACCGGGGCCTGAAGCCCAGAGATGGGACCGTAAGTGGATGGGGTGAAATGCAAACCACAAGTCCCAAAAGTCCCCACTATGCTGTGTAGCGTGGCTGAAAGGAGTGGGCTTCACACTGCGAGACAGAATGCTTGTGGTGTTCGTCCCCTCAGGCGCAGACTGAAGTCAGCACAAGACAGGAGATTGGGATAAAGGAGGGGCAGGAGTTGGATGGGGTAGCTTGTAGTGCATCCCAGGCTTGGCATATTCATATCCCTGTCGGAAAATGGTGGCGGTGGCGGCGGTGGGGGTGGGGTACAGCACGAGACCCCCTGCTGACAGAGCCAGGCACTGGACAATCCATCAGCAAGCTAATCAGACTGATCTGGAGCATACAGGGACCTGGGCCTCTGACGATGGCGAGGAGCGCTTAAGCTACAGCTTCTGCAGCGACAGACTGGCCTGATTTAAGCTTCTCTAGCAGTGCTCTTATCAGGACCCACAGTATTAAAGATATTCTTTCTAGGATGATCTCACCGCGCCCCTCCCCTGCTGAGATCTAGGGCGGCGGGAGCATCAAGCTCAGCTGCTACTGTAAGTTTCAACCTTCAGAGAAAGCTTTGAATGCGCTGTCGCAAAAAAAGACGCTGTTAACACAAAATGAAGAGCGATTGAAGTTGGTTTTAAGATGTTAATGTTAAAAGGAGCAGTTGAAAACAAAATTCTCAGTCAGACATAAACGGATGCAAGGAAATGAAAGCATTTCTCACTGAATCGGGATACAGTCTGTTGTCATGAATATTTTAGTTCATAGCACACTGTGTGATTGTGATTGCAATTGAAGAATCCTTGCTTTTTTTAAAACTGGTGAATAGTTATGAACATGAAATCGGATACATATAGTAAGTAGTTTAGGGTAGGCATTAAGGTACAGCCTAAAATGAAGGAAGAGGGTGAAACAGACGGGAAAAAACTAACTTGACAGAGAAGATAAGACCAAAAAGATTGAGAGGAAGAAAAAAAAAAACAAGGCTGTATTTGGAAATGAAAGATGTACCATAGGGATCTGTTCAAAATAATCAGTGGGGAGCTGTTGTGGAGATTGCTTGGGGAAATTTCAAGGCCTCAAAGTAGAGTTAGATGCTGCGGTTGATGGAACATTTTCCCATTCACCAGAGACCTCGCCGACCACGGGAGGGCAGGGAAAACACAAGGTGAAAAAAGGGGGTGTCATCCACTGAGAACATGTGAAGCCTAAAGGTTTTGATGGCTACACTTGGGAAGCATTTAAAGACAGACAGCCTCGCTGCAGTGGGGGTTTCACTGCAACTTTAAGGCTGCTTAGTCAAAGCTATAAAAAGGGGATACCAGGCAAAAGAGGTGCAATGAATACGTGTTGTAGCTGTGAAGGCTGTGCAGCTAACTGATTAGGAAAGCAGCGCAGTCCTGAGCTTTCTGAGGCCAATTAACCAGGTCTATGTGAATAAATCAGGACTAAATGAGTACATAACCACACCAATAATGCATCCAGGTCTGCTGTTGTGAGGAGAACCAACCATTAAGGCGTTCCCCAGTGGCGGCAAAGGCAGAGAGGTAAACAAACTTTTTTGGGGTCTAACAGTGCTCTCCTTGTGTGTAACTGTGCGTCATCGGGGACGACAGGAAGGCTTAGCATATTGCTTTTACATCATATTAAGATAACTATGATGCTGTGAGAGGCCTTATTGGATCTCCAGCGGATAACGGCAGGACAGTGTCGAAGCTTCACAGCATCTGCCTGAGTAATTAGGACTTCAGGGGATGATACCAGACAGCAAAAAGAAGAACAACAGCAGAAAAGAGAGAGAGAGGGAGAGGAAGTGAGACAGCGAGAGGGGAAACAGAGAAGAAGCTCATTGGCACAGTGATGGAGATGTCAATGATATAAACCCTGCTATGTGATTATTATGACCAAACTGAGAGGACAGCTAGGGCTTTGAATTCACGCTCATTGAGATGCTGGTACATGCCCTGGTTTAATGACAACAAGAAACAGACACAGGACGAGTGAGATGGATGTAGTTATGAAAATATAATGGTTTATATGTGTGAGGAGTCTATTCAAGATTAAGGTCACATATGCATTTACAATACAGCACATCATGGGTAATGCATACATGAGTGTGGCTGTTAAAGGTTCTTGTCCTACAAGGGTGTAAGCGTGAGACAGTGTCAGAGTGTGCATATGCAGTGTCACTTATGGTTCACTCACTGGTGCACGGTTCGTCTGGCTGATCGGCATCCCCACGGTAGTAGCCGTTGCGGCACACGCAGATGGTGGCCGCCTCTGCCGTGGAGCGGCTGTTATGAGGGCACTGGAGACAAAGACCTGGTCCCTGGGTTGATTTGAAGGTACCCGGTGGACATGCTGTGTTAAGAGAGAGACACAGTCAGAAAAGGAAGAAAAAGAAAAAAGCCACAAACTGAGCAACATACAAATATCGAGCATCTGGGTTTAATATATCCATCTGGTAGTTTGGTGAAAACAGACGGAGATAAAAAGGAGTCCAAGCTAAATCTGACGAGTTTTGGGCTGTTTCTTTTTTCTTCCCCATTTTAGAGCAAGAAGCAATGTTTTAACCCTTTAACACTGAATGTATCACCGGCAATACGTTTGCACAAGCGACTTTGGATTACCGTGATTACGGGCGGCTGTGGCTCAGCTGGTAGAGTGGGTCGCCTTTGAATCGTAAGATTGTGGGTTCGATCCCCGGCTCGAACCCTGTAGCCATTGGTGTGCGAGTGTGTGTGTGAATGGGTGAATGAGTTGCGTTGTAAAGCGCTTTGGGACCTAACTAAGGTCATGAAAGCGCTATATAAATGTACTCCATTTACCATAACTTGCACAATCGAGAGCTGAGACATTCTACTTTACATCCAATATAGTATCATTACAGAAATTTTGCGTTTTACAATATAGTACATGTTGTAAGAGTGTAATAAAAGTGACGATGAAGCAAGAATAGCAGAAAAACACAAAAACGGATTTTGATTTTAGAGTTTTAGTGAACAAAAACACTGCAATTCCACATGAATGTTAGATTTTGCAGGTTAAATTTGAAATCAAAATCAGCATAAAAAGTCCAGGTGGAAATTTGGAGGCTAAGGTGTTAAAGGGTTAATATTGTTGTTCTCATACATATTAAACAAATTCAACACAGTTAGTTGCTAACTTTTAGAGGTTTTGCTAAAAAGTTGTTCAGGGCGTTTTCCACAAAAAAAAAAAAAAAAAAGGTTTGTACATTTTATCCACAATCAGTTCACCCAGCTTGTGTTACCCTAAAGTCCCTGATATACCACATTTCATCAGTTCCTATCTATCACCCAATACCATTAGGGAGGCGCTAATTTGCCCCAAATTCATTGTGTAGCATGACCGACACCCCAAACATACAGCCAGATGGAGAATCAGAGGAACAAGTACACCACGCTGGTGTCAGCACCAGTGTGAGCAGGTTGCTGTAATGTGTCAGAGTCCTAAATTGTAAAGGCCGCGGTGGAGGACAAAGATTATTGTGGCTGATATCACTGCGTCTAAGTACAAGCAATAACCTAATCCATTTACCCTCATATCCCAAAAGAATACAAAGCTGAAGAGTTTCTGCAGCATGTGGAAGGATTTACTGACTATAATAACTATGATAAATGTCTAATACCGCAGCACGCTTGCTGATGGGGGAGGAGGCTGTGGGAAAGCTGCACTCTGAAGTGGGGAGGGGTTATAAATTTAATGAGACACGAGGCTGCATCTATTTGCCTGAGCAGAAAAGCTAGAGTGTGGGTGTAGGGTACACTCATACTCATGTAAAAACACAAGTTTTATCCCATTTCTCACAGATTGTAACAATAAGCAGAAGCAGAATTTCTCTGAGAAAATATTCTGCCAAGGTGGATATCAAGAAAGGGGGGTTTCATATAAATGCTGCAGGCAAGGACAGGGTTTTTTTTTTTTTTTTTAAATGATGAGCCACTGGTTGAGCCAAGTGTTTCAGATATTAAAAGCAAGAGAGATTGGTTGAATCAGTATTGAATTTGCTATCCAAAAAATGCTTCTATTGTATTTGACTAAGAGGCTTTTATTCTGAAATGAGGAAAGAGGTAAATGGAGAGCAATTTAAAGCAACAATGAAAGGAGTTGATCCCGTTTTCCCTCATCGCCAGGTCAAACAGTGGAGAATACAGCACTCTGTGAGAAAAGTCCTTTTCATAAACAGGTTTTTAAGATTGAATTTTAAAAAAAACCATATACTTCATTTATAATAAGCACAGAAAAGTTGGATTTGTAAGCTAGACTCTACTTTACTACGCTGTTACAAGGGCAGGCATCTGTTTTTATAACTTTTCTATTCATAGTGTTCAGCGAGGCTCTCTGATGGGCTGTTAGTGATGGATAGAGAGATAAAGAAAGAGTGAGAAATAAATCAGGTGAAGGGGAGAGAGGAGCCATACACTCACAATTCAAGCTGCTGCCCAGCCAGCTGCTGGTCTCCTTCGGTGTGGCTGACAGACGCGCCAGAGGCTAACTGACTGACCTCATGCAGGGTTACACAACACTGTCCAGACTACCACATGTAAACACATGACCACAACAACCACAAATATCTTATTAAAGACGACACCGTTGAGGTTCCAGAGCTGTGTTGAAACTCCAGATGCATGTATGTGAGAGTGTATAATACTTCCACGGGGTTTGTAAGAGCACCAGGCAATAATGTTTGGGGCTCTTTTTCAGTGTGGTAGAGGAAGTTTGCAACCTCTCTTGACTTGCAACACATAGGTTTCGTGTGTGGTGACATCAAGGATCTTTTAATACAAGAATATCGAGACTCTTAAAGGCTCTCGCAGGCCATATGTGGAAGTAGAAACCAGCTGCAAAGCCATTTTATAAAGCAATAACTTCCAACAATATCAGAGATTACAGGACAATAAAACACAGATCAAAAATTCATTTTTTGAAGGAGAAGGGAAGAGAACGTATGTGTCATCATATTTGCTGTGTAAAATTCAAACATCAGGGAGAGCGGAGAGCCACATGCATGCAGATGGTCACCTCGCTGAGGCGAGCGAGGAAGCTAAAAGCGTACCGGCTGGCTCTTATGAAAAGGGATCGCAATAGGTTGTTCGGGGTGTGTTTAATGGGGTGTGAGCAGAATATAGGCATTGGGCTCTGCCCTCGGGATGTGTGTTTACAGACAGACAGTAGCCAGCCTGGATACTCATAAATGGGTAAAAGTGAAGAGAAAAGCAGAGGAAAGTTGTGCTGAATCAGCAGCGCTGCAAATGTGCCTCAAAGAGCAAAAGCACCAATACAGACACTCTTAAACTCAAATATACATACACGCTCTGTAACCCCGACACGCACTGCCATGTTGGGATCAATGCTATCCTCACCTCAAGACTGAACTGATTTACGCAGCAACACATGTAACCACTGCTGACCCCCATTAAACGAGATGGTGCGCCCACATTTTCCACCACTTGACTAGAATATGTTCCTGAGATAATTTAATGCGTCTCCTTGGAAAACTGAAGACGCTGCAATCAGCATAACAGGAAGGGAGATAAGTGACAGCCAGGCAAAAACAAACAGGCAGCCACACACACACATACACATGCCAACACTTCAGACACACCATAAGATGCATGTCTGTCTCGATTAAAACTCCTACCTTGGAGCTGAGGCTCGTTCTGTAATTGACGCGTAACATGATTCTGGGCATTAAACGTATTAATTGACTGCTCAGTGATCTGCCTGACGGAGGGAGAGGGAGGCAGAACCAGATATGGGCGAAGAGAGAATGAGAAAGTGATGTGAAGTAATGTTAAAAATCCCTCAAAGGTCTCGCTCAGAGGGCAGGCAGTGGTGGGCTGAGTATCGTTATGCTTCATTGAATTTGGAACAGAGCCCAAAGTCTTTTCTCTTGATTTGTGAATATTTAGATTGGAGGAGGCCAGGAGTTCCTGTGCCGAGGAAAAAAAAAAAAAACGCACATAGACCCATCACTCTTCAAAAGTGTTGGTTTTCAGGGACAGGAGGGGATAGAACATTAGATCAACAAGCAATTAGTCTCCCCAGTGGGGGAATAACCCACAACTGAACTGGCTGCATGCAGAAACAAAACATTCATTCCTTTCAAGTGGTCCCTACAGGTTCCTCTCTGCATTGTTCTCCCCTCCTCTCCTTCTCACTTCTTCTCTGTCCTCACATCTTTTTGTCCGTCCCACTGGTAATGAATCGCTCTCTATCTTCTCCCACCTTTCCTCCCCTTGTTTCTTTCTTGTCTTGATTGATGGGTTTGAATCTATGTTAAGGTTGGCTGTCTTTATCTCTTCCTCTCCCTCTGGCTCCAGCTCACTCGGCAGCGAGCTGACAGAAGTATGGCAGCTGTGGATCGCTGCTCGCCACTCATCGCGGCCTAACCGTGACGACCTCGTGTCACAGCAAGCCCGACCAGTGGAGATGAGATGATGATCTCGTCGTTTTCCCAGCCGGTACTTCATTACTGTTTTGACAACCACGTCATGTCTTAATGTCGGGGCCATCAACAAACATGTGGACCAACTCTGCCAAAAAATTTTTTGGGGGAAATGTTGATCCTCTTTCAGCACAACAGTTGAAGCTACATGAGGAGATTAGCAACACGAGCTAGCCTCTGTGAGCAGGCTTTAAGAATGGCTGATGTGCAGAGTCGGGAGTTAGTGCTCAAGGGTTAGACTGAGCTTGCTGAGCGTATAATACTGCACTGCAGGCAATACATCAAACACTGAAGCACCGTGTCACATACGCTGCATGTGTTTAGAATGTGCAGTTGCAAAATGCACATATTAAAATTCAAGGTAATTGGAGACGTGGGATTAATGGCGGCAGTGCCTCAGGAAGTTCATGTCACGCGAGCATCACCAGTTGTGCACAAGATGAAATGGAAATGTGGGAGTTAGGAAGTGCAGAAAGCCACTGGGTTTGGTACTCAAAATGAATTAAAGTTCTAGTACACTAAATCACCCCCTGACTTTTCTGTTGGCATCTCTCTGAGGTATGTATGAGGTTTTAAACCACCAGAAGTGGCTTGGCAGCACACTGTGGAAAATATAATCAAACATAAGACGTTATTGTTGTTTAAAGGTCCTCAAGCTCATGCAATACATTTTCCCTCAAGGAAGGAAGTCTCATTTTGTAATATGAAATATTTATCAGGTAAAGAATTCTCTGCTACACCGGTATTGATTGTTAGGACTAAAGGTAAGCACATCAAAGTTTTGTTAAGAGATTTCTCTCCTGAAACAGCTATTCTGCTGATGTAATCTACGCACAACTTCCCCTTCCACTAGTTTTAGCTGAGGCATACCATCTCTGTCCGTCTGAGGTTTTAAGACAGAGAGAGTGCGTGACCCACACAAGTTGTTAGTTACCATCAGCGACCCATAAGCAGAACTCTTGGCCCCTCAGTACACCCTTAACCCCAACCCTCATCCATCACATGGGATGGATCACAGTCTTGAGAGGCTTTGGAGTCATGCATACACCCACTCAGTCACAAACACTCATGCAGACCGGCTTATGATCAGGTCAAGACCCCAGTTGACCTCTATTTCACTATTCTGTTGCTCACTCACTCAGAAAGACAGCACCCC
>OOFC01015626.1:0-17862 GCA_900323345.1 Pseudochromis fuscus | reverse complement strand
CCCCAAAAAAAAAAAAAAAGAAAGATTTTTTTTTTTTTTTTTTTTTTTTTTTTTTTAAAAAAAAAAAAAAAAAAAAAAAAAATGTAGCTGTTGTTTTTGCAACAAACATAAAGAGACATCCGTCATAGTCTAGAAAAACAAGGGGAAATCCGTCCGGTTAAATCCCTCAAATCATTTTTAATCTCAGGATGCAGTGGCTGCAGCATCACAGGTGTCTGCCAGGATGATAATCCAGCTGCTGTAACAGCTTCTTCTTCTTCACTCAGTTCACTTGACTAATGACTAAATGCACGTGCATGTACAGGCTGAACGTCTCACTGTTGAATGACATAATAATCAGACTGTCCTGATCTTAGCTCGAAACACTTTTAGTAGTTTGTTGTCTCTGCTTGTAAATTAAAAAAGGTTAATTACATATGAAGAATTTAACAATTAAGAAGCAAAAACTGTACATTCATGCAAAGACTTACTGATTTTGGCCATTTCTATTTATTTATTTATTTTATTCTTGAATAATACATAATTACAGGATGATAGTAGGAATAATATCCAGTTGTAATCGCTTTCTTCTTCAACTATAAACATAGTTTCCCTCCCTGCTCTCAGATGACAGGATGCACAGACTCTTAATGCTACGATAATACAGCTTAAGAGATTTTGCCGTGGTGTGCCTTCCACAGCAAAGTCTCAAATGACTGTTTGATTTTGGTACTTAGACTAAGTAAGCCTGATTCGATGTACACAACGTCATTTTTGATGTTCAGAGCTTGTATTTTGTCAATAACATATTTGTGCTTTTGTGTTACTTGCCTAAGGTGCTTGTGGACTTAGTGTCTGTGGGCACGCAACAGATTTAAAAATACATATATATCTTCTTCAAAACCTTAATACTAGATTAGGGAGTGGATTTTTCTCAACTTCACAAATGATTTAGTTATGAATGATCACACTAGTCTTGCTCACTTACTAGCTGATAAAGAATGAGCTCCTTTTTTTTATTATCTAGAAAATTAAAGTCTTCAGTTCATTAATTAACTTTAATAGTTTTTCCAATTAAAAAAATCAGCTGTAAGAACAAAGAAACTGTGTTTGATTGTGTTTGTGCTGCTGTTTGTCTTCAGTTCAACACACCATCTGCATAAAGAATTAATCAGAATCACAAGATATTAAAGATTTTATTTTATGTAACATTAATCTCTTGTATCATAAAAGAACCAAGCTGTTTGTATGCCCTAAATCCAACAGGACATTCATTCTCAAATGATTTTGCATACATGATTTTCTTTATCATAGCGTTGACCCATAACCCACATGCAGCTGGACTCTCACTTACTAATGTAGTCGAATCTGTAATTAAATCACATCCTGTAGTGAGCAGGGGGAAGCTGGGATATGTGTGAGGAGTACATTTTAGGGACAACACCAGCAGAATGGTAATTTTAAGATAAGGTGCACAGGAGTAAGCTGATTGACACAGTGAATAAGTTCAGACACTGGCAAAAGGCTGCAGCTGCTCCCTCTAATGTGCTAATGTGTGAGCGACTGATCTGTATTACTGCGTAGATTAAGTCCTCAGTTTATCCCGACCCGTCTTTTAAACACCCGAGTTTATGATAGGACCTCGTCTCAGACCCTCCAAACATACAAAGAGGGCTTTCTGCTCCTAAATTGGGTCACTTGTAGTAGATGAAGATTAGATGTAGGGTTTAATAAATGCTCACTTACTTCCTCAAGGGAGATTTTTTTTTTTTTCCTCCTTTGCTGTGAAACAAATTAGATTTTGTTTGTATGTCATCCCTGTTGCAGACCTCAGCCATGTGGCCGAGCAAGAAAAGGCCACATCTTAGCACCATTTTTTGTCCTTATCAGATTAGTAGTCTTTAAATACATCTGTCATACACAAGCCAAAACACGGTTTCCCCTCCAATTGATTTCTCCTCACAATCCCCCTCGAGGCTTCAGACTTACACTGCTGGAATTCTCTTCATTTGTCAACTCACTCTTTCCTCTTCCTAATCGTCTTAGATGTGTTTAAGATGATAAGGGAAACTTATTGCTTCCTCCCTGTAAGTAATCAACTTGAAGAAATTACAATTTGTTTTAGAAATGTGATCCGGGCTTAGACGTCTTCATTCTCCCCAGAGAGTGTTTGACACGATATTTTTAACTTCATTTACTGATGAAATTGAAAGTGAAAGGACAGATTTGCAGATTTTACATTCAATAACTGGCAGCGGTTCAGAGTTGTATCTCTGGATGTCTGTCAGGGTGGAGGCTGAATATGATTTATAGGAGCTTTCATTAGTGACTCAGGAATGGCAGCAATCTAAAACCAGTCTGAATCCATCCAGAGTTTTTAACTCCTAACCTCTGGTACTGTTTATAACAACAGGAGGTTTTGTTTCCAAACTGACGATATTGATTTTGATTTTTCAGAAAGGAAACAGGTGCAAAATTGACCCAATAAAGAATAAACTCACATATTTCATTATGTTGAATTTTCAGGGTAAATAAACTGATCCAAACCCAAGTACACAGTGTTTGTACTTGACTTGTAGGTGCACAGGTATGCAGCAGGATAAAGTTGCTCCTAGTGATGGTTGAAAATATTGGATTATCATTGAAGCCTGTGTAATTTAACAGCAGTGATTAGAGATCAGAAGCGAGTATGAGATCAGAAAAGTAAAACGTCAAGATCACTTGTGAGGGTGAAGTACACACACAATGAGGAGTATAAAAACCTGCCTGATGGTATGTGACAACAGGATGGATGTAACAATATCAGTCAGATATCTATGATTCAGACTACACCGTGAGGCTACACCGTGTTTGCTTCATTAGTTGCTTTGATGGTTTTCTTCCTCAATCAAACACAGTATTGGTGGTGAAACAGGCACAAGACGTGTCTGTTAGTCTTAAGATAATACTCACATGCTTCTTCACTACTAATTAACTACTAAAGAGAGTCCACATTTTATTTTTTCTTAATTTCAGTTTCAAATCTACCAAAGTTTGTGTTTCTTGTGCTTTAATTCCTTCTTTTCCTGCTGTTAGAGCCATTTCTTTGTTTTCTTTTGGGTTTGTAATTTCCTGTGGGGCTGTGTACGGTGGGATGTGAAATCAACATAAATACTTGTGGCTAATTAGTGAAACAGGTGTGCTGCTGGCCGGTGAAGCCACACAGTTTTTGACTTAATGTAGTGACTTATGCGACCAAACAACAACAAACTTATAAGCCACTGAGGGGCTGCTGTACCGGTTTGAATCTGACGTGCCTCCTCTTCCCGGGTTTTAATTCATGGACGCAGTTGGATGAGGATGCACGTCAGATTCGAACCAGTACAGCAGCCCCTCTGTGGCTTATAAGTTTGTTGTTGTGTGGTCGCATAAGTCACTACACCTACTTTCTCCTCACTGACTCTCAGCATGGAAACACTCAAAGTAATGGAACTTGAAAGTACACAAAACATACAAGGATCTTATTGTAGACAAGTGAAAAACTAACTAAACCAAACTCCTGTTCCTCTCTGTTACATTCATACAGACCCATTTATTTGCTCCAGTTCTCAGATGTTTTGCTAAATTTCTCAGTCAACATTTTAATTTAGTCTTTAGCATCATAGCTAGCCTCTTATAGATAGCATAATCCACAGAGTGTTCCTCTGTTTCTTAACCTACTGTACTTGTAATCTGGTGTAAGAACATGTTTTTATAAGGGATTAATTTGGCAATCATGACCTCTTTTATCAGATGGTAATTTTCTGTTTTTCGAACTTTGAGAGTATGTAGCCTCCGGTGAATAGGGATTAAAAGATTAATTTTTGGACATTTTATATCACTGTAAATAAACAGTACCACACAGCATATTTGTGCAAGATGTTTCCCAACATGAATTCACTCAGTGATTTATTTCAGTCCTCCTGGAGGCTCTTTGCAGTAATGATGTTTAGAGATGAATGCTCCTACAGGGACTGTGGGTCTGAGGCCTGTAAACTGTGACACTTGTCTCCTTTATCTCTGCAGAAACTCCTTCTATGAGTCACTGAAACAGATTGGCTCTGCCCAGCACCAGGGTAACGCTGTGGGTATCGGGACATACGAGACAATTCAGCATTTCAACGACATCAAAGAGCATCTGCACACAGTCAAGAGGGACGTGGAGCACCTGGTGCAGCGTAACGCTCAGGTGTGGATCAGAGTTTGGAGCAGTTTAAAAAGTGAGTTTGAATCCAATTTACTGACCTCTCTCTCGTTTTATTTGCATGTGCAGAATCCTGCAGAGAAGGTTGTGAAGTGCCCCGAGGTGCCTCCCATGCCTTCCTGCTTATCCACAGTTCACTTTGCAGTCTTCATTGTGATCCAGTCAGTCCTGTTCTTCTGCTACATCATGTACAAGTAAGTTTTCATTTGCAGTTGTTTGGTTGGTGTTCACCGGTGAATTTAACAACTCTAACTCTTTGTGTGTCTTTCCTCTTGTAGAAGTCAACAAGAAGCAGCAGCAAAGAAGTTCTTTTGATGAAATTAGTTTGTAAAACAAATGTGTAAATGAGGGAATGTCCATTTTCGTAATTTTTTTTTTTTTTTTGGTTTGATTATTTCAGATTGTAAGTTATTGTACTTGAAAAAATTAGTTTTGTTGAAGAAGTTTGTTTTAATTAAGTGCAGATTTTTAATTTGATCAGTAAACTGTGTATGAATGAATGCCAGCGTGAGACTTGTTCTGGATTTCCAACATGATGTAACATGTTCCTTACAGTATTTTCTGGTTGGTCAGATCCTTAGATTTTGTTTTAAAAGCTGAAATCTGCCACAGTCCCATTCCATGAAAAAGAGCTGACGGCAAAAGAACCTGTGTTTTGAAATGTGCAATTTTGTATGAATATATGATGCAGAACTACTGGGGATGAAAACCCAGACGGACGAGTCTGCCTCCGTTTATCTCTCTTGATTGAGTCAAACATGTCAGAATCTGACATATCCTCAACATGAACAATTTACATAAACAGGAAACACAAACTGTCTTGTGGTGTCTGGTTTTTTTACATCAGAAACTCTCCACCATGATGCATCTACACTAAAAACAAATGTTTAGGCCACTTCTGTTTGAATTCATTTGTGATTGCACCTCTTCGTTTTTGATGAAACAATGATGAAGAGCGTTAGCAGTGGTGGGATCAGTATGTTGTATGGGTTAGAGATGGTACTACTGAGGAAGTGACAGGAAGCAGAGATGAAGATGCTGAGATCTTTTTTGCGAGTGAGCAGGATAGATCAGATCAGGAATGAAGACATCAGAGGGACAGCATGTTAGATGTTTTGGAGATAAAGACAGACTGAGATGGTTTTGAACTTCCAGGCAGGAGGCCCAGAGGAAGACTGAGGAGGAGGTTTCTGGATGTAGTGAGAGAGGACATGAAGGTGGTTGGTGTGAGAGGAGAGGATGCAGAGGATAGGGTTAGATGGAGGCAGATGATTCGCTGTGGTGACCTCCTGAATGGAAAAGAAGAAGAATGAAAAAGAGCAGCAAATTATCATGAAGATCAACATATGAATCCATAATATGATGTATGAAGTGTTGCTGTGACTCTGAGCTACTGTTAATCTGCTGAAAACTCTTCACCAGGCTGCATCCCATCCAACACTACTGCAGCTAATAAAGACAAAGGACAACAAAATGGAAAAAAAAATGGTAGCAGGTCTGTGTACTTTCACTTGCAGTATAGTATTTGGCAATGTGCTTGGGTTCAAGGGTCAGACCCGCCTCCTCGCTCCTCCCTTCAAATCCAAATATGGTCACTTCTGGCTCCAAACAACAAACATGGCGTCGTTCAGACACCAAACTCCTGGCTTCAGAATGTAAGTCCACAAACCAATGTGTGTTAGCTTCATCCACATGATGCTAACACATAGATGCTACAGAGCCACCTGCCATCATAGTTTATCATGTTAGCATGCAAACATCTGCTACTTAGCATTAAAAGCAAAGTAGAGCTGAAGCTGAAGGGACTAATGTTGATTTTGCTTTTGTCACAAGTTGACTTCTGCTTGATTGAAGACATCATCAACATTACTGCTGTTAATTCTGAGAGGGACATTAATCCTGTACTCTACTGAGGTTAGGCTTTTTTAAATTATCATTATTTGTTGGTTTTTACTATGACTAAAATTTGTGCACTAATTAATGATCTGTTACATCACATTTGCTAGTATCAGGTGGGAATTTTTAAAACAAGTTAAATAACATATTGTCTCTTTATTATATGGTTTTTAGTAATTTACAGTTTTGATTAGAAGTAAAAATATCAATTTCTCTTGGATTTTTTATTTCTTTTTCCTGGAGGAGACTCTCCCAGGCGTCCCTCAGCAATAGAGCCCAGGAGGTTTTATTTTGTCCTTACAGGTTTTCAGCTGTTGCAAATTGACTTGGTGAATTGTCAGAACTGAATTTCAAGATAAAGAACAATAAAGACCAGTTGTTAAGATATTTCTGTGAAACTACAAATGTCAAGCTCAGGGAGGTGTGGGAGAGGCAGCAGGACTAATGATGAATCTTCAAGGAATCATGGATGACTGTGAAAGACATTTTCATCAGAGAGCTTTACTGTAGCTGATGGTACACGTGGTTTACATGCAGGAGGTTCATCATCTGAATGTGTAGATGTATCTGTAGTTCATAAAGCCAACTGACAAGACTAATCCAGAGTCTTGAGACTGATCAGTCCTACCACCCAGCATCAGGCAGATAGTGAAAGTGGTGATTTATAAGGTCATGGATTTAACTGTCAAAGTGACCTATGGGGAAGAAAAATATTAATACACGGGTATGTGCATAAAAGAAATAAATACCTGCAGTCCTCTTGAAATATTTTTGTCAGTATTATTTAATGTTGCAGAGAAACTTTCTTCGAAGTGCTCAAAGATAATCTACAGGTTCCTGATGAAGCTTAAAGACATGATCTAGCGATGGCGGTGAGATGAAACGAGAGTTGTCTCCTCCCCATCTCCCAGTCAATCACCCTCCCACTGAACAATAGTAGTGCACGAAGGCTGGCTTCATGGGGATAAACAGGACTGTAATCCCGCTCCTCTCTCCCTCTACTCTGCTCAGTCTCAGCAGTATAAGCTGCACACGGGTCGGCCCCCACTTTACTAATATGATTAAGCAGCCGTGGGTGGAAGCAACATACGTGCAGTCACAAACTGAGGGATCCCCACCTCCCACACTATCCTACTGATGCATGTAGCCCAAGTTTTGACAAAGATCAAACAAAAGTGGCAAAATCATGAAAGAAAAAAGATATACCCACCAAGTCTGGATGATTTAAAAATAAAGAGAAAACAGGCCATCTGCCTCTTAGTATAGTGGAGCAGGGAGGATTAAATCCAGATTATGGCCGAGGCAAAACGTGTGTGTGTGTTTAAGTGTGTGTGTGTGTGTATGTGTCTGTTGCTTGTTGTCAGTGTGCCCTTGGCTGCATAGACAAGCAGCAGGTTAGCTAGAGAGCTACCACTGGATTTGACGGCTATAGGAAGGCAAAGCAAAGAGCCGGAGAACGACGTCAGTTTCATCTCCAAAAAATTACCCTCATCCTCGAAGAGTGAGCAGCCGCACAACTCAAGATGGCTTTCTTGATCAAGAGCATGATTGGGAACCCCCTGTCAGGAATGGGTCTCGGTGGTGGAGGTGACAAAGAAGAGGAGGCCACCCCATCAGATCCCGCCAAAGCAGCAGGGATGACACGCGAGGAGTATGAAGAGTATCAAAAACAGTTGGTGGAGGAAAAGTAAGTAGCAACATGGAGAGTACTCCATTTTGAATTGATGCCATCGGCCCATTGAAAACAGCACGGCTGCAGAGTCGTGTAATCTGACCTTGAATAAGCAGTTTTTTTATTTTCTTTACATTCTGCCACTATTTATCTCAACTCCTCATTATTCACATCTAAATGTAACTAAATGCAATTAGCTGTGTGTTTATTATTTTCATGAATGAACAAAGAGCTGGAGGTGCATCTGTTGCTGAAGGTCACAGTGGAGCTGCTGTCATAGTGGGAAATGTTTTCTTTTCTCACAGAATTTTCTACATATTAATCCACAGAGGCTGAATGTCATGGTAGACCTGGATCAATAATCTGCCTTAATCTGTCATCCACGTCTGCATTAGGAACCGTTACTACAACATTTTGATTGACTTTGAATCCAACTGAGCCCTCAAGTAAAAAACTACAATGAAATGTGGACTTTAAATGGTTCAAGATGTGAAGGGGAATATTAGGGTAATATATTAAAATCATCAGTTGCTGTAGCTGCTGTAAAAGAGTGAACATTAATGTGAAGTTAGTTTTCCTTACAACTGTTTTTGAGAAGCATTTACCCCCTTTTACTCACTCTTATTTCAATGCACTATTAATACATTGATTTGAAAAGAACTGATAAATCCAGACTTTTTGGAGTAAACTCTGCAGCATTATGCAGATTCAGTGTGTATTGCATAACAAGATTAATCCTGCCTCTCTCCATCCATGTTTGGGGATTTAATTTGTGTTGTTTAAAAGACACAAAAACATCACTCTCTCTTGTTCTGAGTTTGTAGTAATGAATTCAACTGTACAACAACAACACAGTGTACTCCACACAAACACACAGAGAAGAGGAAAGATCACACACTCAGCAGTGAAGATCATTTTAATAAATAATGGAGGGGTTTGTTCGAACCCACTGTGTTGTTGTTGTCGTTTCACTACAGTTCAAGTTGTGGTGTCTTGGCTTGATTTCAAATCTGCTTGACTTCAGTCTGGCCCAATAATCCCATCTTTAATTGGCTGAGGGAAAGTACGTGAGCGACGTCTTGAAAAAGTAGGAATACACAAAGTCTCACAGTGTGTGGAGAATGACCTCATGTTGTGACATCATTCACAACAGGTTGTCGTCTTTGAAAACTTGGAGCCATGATCAAGGACAAGTTGAAGGCCCAATCTTTGGTGCTATTTATATATTAATATGTATTTATTTTAACATTGTGATGTGGCTTCAGTATGTTTATAGTTCATAGTTGTGATTCCAGTGTAATTAAAATGATTAGGAATACTCTCATCCCTCCTACACTAATAGGAATACTGTCATTGTTCCATCTTCTTTTAAATTTTATGATCTCAATACATCACAAGACACATTATAACTGTATTTCCATCAATACAGTTTGGATGTTAGTGCGTCATCTTTCCTTTTTTTTCTGCATTGGACTCATGAGTGAGAAACAAAGTCAATCAACAGCCAACGCATCCCACCTTACTGCACTTGCTTGTTCCTGTTTCAATGAGAAAAACAACCATTTCATAGCAACATCATTGTGATTGTGTCAAATCTGAAATGTTAAAATTAAGGTCACCACACTGATAATATTGTGTTCATCTCTTCAGGATGGAGAGAGATGCAGATTTCCTACACAAGAAGGCGGAGAGGGCAACGCTCAGGGTGTGTCTCCGAGAAAAATACAGGCTGCCAAAGGTAAACACCTGTTTTATCCCTGTAGTTGTAGAGAAACACACAGTTTGAAACAACACATTAATAAATTACTTCAAGGTAATTCTCTTCAAGGTAAACCTTTACTTTAAAGCCTGGCACTAAATGGTTCATCACACACTGTACTGTAGTTGTAAAACATATTTTAATGCTTATTATTTAAAATTTTAATTAAAGCTTCTCTAATGATATATTATACACTTATAACTGCTTATAACTATATTCAACTTCAACATTTCTCCCTCATATAATAAGAAGTGTTTATTATAATCAACAGTACTTTATTAAAAGGCTTTACCCTCCAGCTGCAGAGAGACACAGAGTCTGATGACTGAGCTCCTGCACAGGTGGAAATGGCTGCTTCATGGTTAGCTGAGGTGATCTTAATCTAACAGCAGCACTTGGCAGCTGCCGCCTCCTGCAGCAGGAGGTGGAGGCCATGCCAGTAAGATTAGGGAGAAAGACGCTCAGCCAACGTCCTGGAGACCTTAGCCTCCATGTCCCATATTGCACCTTGAGTCTTACAAAGCCAAAAGCCACTGAGCAGGTGTCCCAGGCTCATTAGGCAGCGCCGGGCAGAGCGAGCGGGCTTTGAGGAACATCTACTTTAGTGGATGTAAACTGAGCAATTCGGAGGATTTCAAAGGACACGTAGAGGAAAATAGACTGTGATGGAAGGAGAAAAAAAGGTAGGTAGGGATTTTATTTAAGCCACATAGAGATAGATACCATTAGAGTGACTTTAACCCTTTAAATTAATATTGTGGTGAATAATAAAACTGAAAAGGCTTGAGATGAACTGTGTGTTTCATGTTGAAATAGCACTTCTATCACAGACTTTCAAATACCATGATTTTTATCCACCTGAATGCAGTGCTGACCTTGGCTCCCGGAGGCTTTTCTAACAGTCAAGTCCTGCAGCACATGCTATTGTTCAGCTCTCTGTTTTAAATAATGGGCACATTTCTTTTCACTGTTTCTCTTTTAAACTGAAACCACATACATATTAGGCAGACAATAGCTGTAAGAAATAGATTTAAATCTAATTATTTTCCCCAAATGTTGTTTACATTGCACTTCAGTATGAAAGGGAACAAATGACAAAGGCCGGTGTGTCTGTCTTAATGCTGGAATTTGCATTTTAAATGGATTTTCAGCAACAATAACACAGCAGAGAGGATCCTATTAAATGGATTTCTTTATTGTGATAGGTAGGTGGTTGAGCACACACGTACGAGCTATCCACATGAGATGGAAAATATATTTATCTGGAGCAAGTGTACAGTTTGAGTAGAAACAGGAAGTTGGTGCTGTTCATCTAATGGAATTACAGTCTCGTGCAACGCTATGGAAGATATCTTTAGACTATCGTTGGGATCCTGAGAGCAAAGGCTAAAGCAGGTCCCAGATAATCCCACAGATTGAAGTTTAAAGTAGTCACAGTACAATGCCCATTGCATGACTATTCCAGATATTAAGTGATTAGTTTGTCGAAAAGGCTTTAAATTTAGCATCTCTGCGATACACATGAAGTGTGACAGCATGGATGATGAAGTCAGGGGAGACTGCTAAACAAAACTGTAGAAAACACAGACGGCGGGAATATCCTCGAGTGTAGTTACTTGAATGTGGATTAAGACAGATCCCACAGTTCATCTGCCTGTTTTGTTTTTTTAGCCTTGTTCGGATCACTTCCTGCTTATGAGTTGGATTCAACCAGAGTAAATGAACTTAATGTGACGTTTTAATGTGAAAAGTAGAAAAGACAAAAATATTATTAATTAAAAAGTGATTAATAAATAATCAGAAATCAAGCTTGTGTATGGTTCAGCTGAGTAATATGTATCTAAGGTCAGTTCATGCAGTGTGTGTGAGATGTGAGTGCAGCAGTGGAGTCAGAAATGTTTTGGAAACCAGGCAGCCAGGCAACATGTTAATCCTGGAAAAAGCCTTTAAGTCTGTTGACTTCTACAAGCAGCAGTTCACTTCAAATGTATGTTACCGTGCCGCCTTTTACAGTCGGGGAAAACATCAAAGAAAAATGCATCACGTGACTTTGCTCAATATTGGACACTTTCAAAATCTCCATCCTGGTCAACCCTCGAAAAAAAACCATAAAACCAACCTGATTTAATTGAGGGGAAAATAAACCATCACATTATATTTATGGGAGAGGATATGATTAAGTACCTGTGTTAGTTTATCCACTGATTTGGATGCTCCACCCTCGTCTCCTACTGTCATGTCTGACCCAGCTCTCTGTCCCGCTGTCGTCCTCTGCAGAGCGAGCAGGACGAGAACATGATTGAGATGGCCGGGGACGACGTGGACGTTCCCGAAGAGCTGCTGAAGATGGTGGACGAGGATGCCACGGAGGAGGAGGGCAAGGACTCCCTCATGGGCCAGATTCAAAACTTGCAGAACATGGACATGGACCAGCTGAAGGAGAAGGCCTCGGCCACGGTGACCGAGCTGAAGAGCAAAGCAGAGGAGAAGTGCTCCGTCATGTGAATGGTCACAGAGGGCGAATGTGTTTGAATGATGAAGAACGGGGAAGTGAGGATGACAAGAAAATGAATTTCACCATTTTCTGGGAATTGACAGACCAACGCCTACAAAGCATTTACTTTTATTATAAGCACTAAAAAAAAAAAAGCCTGGCCACACCTGTGTTATGATAAACTACCACCAGTCTGCATCTACTGAATGATTCACTGTTTCCCTGTTAGCTTGTTTCTGAATGGGTAGTCATCTACAACTTGCTCATTGCATTAACATGAAAATACTTCAGATCATGTCCAGGGTGCCCATCTCTCCCCATCATTGTTTGTTTAGATATATGATGTAGAAAAGTGATTTTCCCTGAACAACTCTCACACAGTCTCCTGTTTATTGTCACTTTCATGGTCACAGGCCACAATGAAATTCTAAATTTTGATTATTTGTGATATAATGTTGACTTGTTTTCTCTGTTTGTCCTGAATGAGACAGTTTATTCTCTAAAAAGTGTGTTTTTCCAGTCACATAAATAACAATATACTAAGACTTGCTTCTAGAAAATCAAATCCTGTCTGAGTATTTCAACTTTCCTTTTGGTTTCATTGTTATTCTAGATTTTTTTTTTTTAATGTGTTGTTTGAATTAATTATGATATTTAGTTTCTTTCTTGGTGTTACTACAAAGCAGGTGATCTTATCATAAGTTTTGTCATTTACATTTTAATTGTAATAAAAAAAAACTGGAAGGTTTGCAGATTTGCACAAATCATAACTTTACAATACTGAATGAATAATGTACATAAATACTGATGGGATATATGGAGGTTCTTCACACTGAGAAAACAAATGTATTGTTCAAATAAAGATACATATTGAATACAAGCAACATGTCAGTTTCTTAAAATATCCTTAGAGGTAGGATTTCTTCATGTGCTACATTATGTGTTCATCAAATATTAATAAAACCATAAAGGATCATTCATGGTTTTGGAAGAAAGACACTCTGTTATGCTACTGCATGGGATTTTAAGATTACCGTATTTTCCGGACTATTGAGCGCACCTGTCTATAAGCCGCTATTGAATTTATTTGAACAGTTTCATGTGGTCCACTCTGACCGGGTCTGATGTGACAACGCTAAATGTATCGGCGGCACGGAGCTTGCTAGCTTGTAAAAAGCTAGTGAGCTTTGTGCCGCCGATACATGAGCCACACCGGTGTTTAAGCTGCAGGGTTCAAAGCGTCGGAAAAAAGTAGCGGCTTATAGTCCGGAAAATACGGTCTAACTTCAGTGGGTTTTAAAAATGTCATCCCCACAGAAATTCTGCTGAGCACCTATTAGAACATTTAAGGTTAAATAACTACCAATAATCCTATCTACCTGAATCAGGGCTAATGCAGTGAGTAAAGAAATAGGTCTTAATTTAATTGGGCATTATCCAAACTGTAAGGGAATGGGTGGAGAGGGTGGGGTGGGGCGGAGAGCAACAACCTTTAAGAGTTTCACATGAACCTAAGTTTAAACGGCTGTGGATTTGTAAAGTCTGGAGATTACATCTAATAGGATCAGCACAGCCAAGGTTGTCGGCCTGTGCCCTCTCTCTCTCTCTCTCTCTCTCTCTGTCTCTCTCTCTCTCTCTCTCTGTCTCAGTTTTCCCTCTGGATGAGGATCTCCAAGGAAATACATTCATCTTCAACTGAGGAAGATGTTAAACAGCATCATTCACCCAACAACTCTTCCCCAATTTCACCATTTGCACAAACAACTAAAATATTACTATTAATATTAAATTATTGGCAACATGATGCAAGAGTTAAAATATTCATATATATTATATTATATATCTTGAGTTTCTCATGAACAGCAGGCAGCAGAAAAATAAAAACATGTTGATATAGTTAGCTAATAGTAAGAGATCCTTTACACCCCCCTCTTCTTTATGTTAAGTGTCCTGAGATGAGTTTGATTTCATGCTGTGTAATAAGTTTTTAGGATTTAATTAACTGAAATTATTGGCTATATTTAACAAACAGTTGGTATAGTTAGTTAAAAACAAGGATGAATTAGTGAAATAATCAGTTAGCCCTAAGTTTCATAGTTTCATTCACAAACAAATGAAATAGCTCAGTAAAAGTATTGGATCAATAGTTAGACAAAAACAGGTTAACTAAGTCACAGATAAATATTTTTACTTTGTTTGCTCAAAATTTGGAATAAATGATTAAAATAAATTGTGTCTATGCATCAGCATCAGCATCAGTGTTGACACTACAAAGGTTGTGTGGTCACATGTCCCAGACAATCTCCACATGTGGTTTGAATGATCCACTTGTGATCTGATCACATCTTAAAACAAAGTGTAAACAGGTCCTATGAGACCAGAGTTCAGTGAAGAGTAAAGACCAGAGGCTGTGAGGAGACTTACATCACTGTCATACAATATTTCTATAATAAATATGAAGATATAGCCACAACACTTTATCTTGGTTTATGGTAAACTTCCTGTGAACAACTGTGTTTTTACTTGATTTAAGCCACTTTTTCTAACAGCACACAGCTTTGAGGTTCAGCTGAATACTCGTCATCTTTGTCATCTTCATTCATAATCTGTCTGGAAACATGGTTCACATTTGACCACAAACACTTGAAACTGGACCTGTTCTTTCTTCATCCTCTTTGTCATGTATGTGACGCTGGAGGACTTCCTGTTTCATTCAGTCTGTGTCTGAACTGTTGAGGATAAACTGGCAGCTAAACACTCAGCTTGGTGAGAGAGATGTCAGATTTTGCCACAGATCATAAGAGATTGAACATTTTAATGATAAACAGAATTCATTCAAACTCTAAGGAAGTTTTCAACACTTCCTCATGAACCGTAAGAACCAGGGAGCTTATTCACAAAGGGTTTTTTTCAATTTCACAAATATCTGTAATTTCTAAATCTGTCAGATGCACCTTCCTCTCTGATGTTCAACTGTTAAAAGTGTAAAAATCAACACAAGAGAAGAGCATCATAAGTTACAAGTTTGTATTTCTCAAATCCAAATGTTTTAAAAATGTTACTGTGTATAAAGTTGTGCATTACCTGCTGTTGATTAAAGCAGAGTTTATTTAGCATCTCTTTCTCCCTCCCTCCCTCTGCCCCCTCCCTCCTCCGTTAGGCAAACAAAGGATAAGTTCACCTTCTTTAATTAGGAAAAGCTAAATAGTTTTAGGGGTTTTAACTCTTTTGAGTAAAATAATGTAATCCCCTTAAGCAGGATTACCACACTGCTGTCAATCTTTGTTTGCTGTTAAGTGGCTATGGGCCAAAACTGTTATTGTTTGGGTTTTGTTACCCTCTTTGACTCAACACCTACAAGAACTGGTTAAAAAAAAAACAAATACTGGTTTATAAACTGTAAGCACATGATTTAATTTAATTTGATGAGCCCATTGTTGTGTTTAAGTAACTTTTATTCATCATGTGAGTACATACACACTCTTTCCTTTAAATCAATAAGACAAATACTTCTTCAACTGAAAGGAAATTCATTTTGGCAACAATATCTTGACGCTTTGATTAAATATTAAGCTGACATCTTGCAATCCCTGTCCTCACCAGAAATCTTGTAATTATGATTTTGTTGTACCTTAATCTGTGGGCCTAATCTTCCTCCTTTTTTCTGCAGACTGACATGAACATGACATCTGGAGGAGTGGAAAGATGGTTTTAAGATTTATGTAAGTAGGTTTAGAGCCAGCACTGACTGATGCACTTGAGATGGGGAGGAGTTACAGGGAGGGTGTGGAGGCTGGTGGCCTGCATGGGCGCACAGTTACCCCTAAATCCAGCAGGGCCAAATCCAGCAGGACGTCCCCTCTCTGACGTGCAGCGGGGGTGCCGCATGGGCAGGGGGTCTCACAGGAGGCACTACTTTAAAAGCCGCCTCCGAAGATGCTCCACGACCACTGAGAAACTGGTGCGTATCTTGTGCGCAACTTTTCCAACATCACCTCGACTCTGATTTGACATTCAGCTGCAACTTCAACAACAACAAAAAGAAACAAGAGCAGCAAAAACTGCGAAAAGTTGGACTGTGCGTAACTGTGACAGTTTTTCTGGACTCCAGCAACCAATGTGGCTTCTTGGATCAACTTCCCAAGTGATGATGATGGATGAGCGCACGTCTCCCTCCGCACGCTCCGTCCAGAGCCCGGGGAGCAACCCGGCCACGGTCCACAGCATAGAGGCCATACTGGGATTTAAAGAGGACATCATCTTCCACAAGTCATCCTCCTACAACATGACGGAAAAAGTCCTGGTCAAGGACGCTGAGCGCAACGGGAATGTAATCGTGACGCAAATGAAGAAGAGCCATTACGCAGAAAGTTGTGACAGTAAGTTGATTCCGTTTTCCTTAAATTTCAGTGTTCAAGTTAAGAAATGGACAAAAATATATTTACAACAAGCCAAGTGGTGTCTGTAGTTTTTATTTAAGGTGTTTGTAACATTAAAGCATCTTCAAATAACCAACACCTTCTACTTTTCTCTACTATGCAGCAGGGGAACTGTCCAAAGTTTGCCAATAAATGAAGAAATTATAAACGCACAATAAAAAAGAAAAACATATGAAAAAAAGTCAAGTTGGCTTTGACTAAAACTGGCAGAATTTATTTTTGAGAAACTTGGCTGAAAGTTTCCGGTTTTTTTCTGTGCGTCCTGACGCCGTCTCTCCTCCGCAGGCGCGTGCTGCAGCAGCGGGGAAGCCTCCGTGTGTCCGGACTCCCCGGACAGGGACGGAAAACTGTCCGACGATGAAAACCACAAGAAGAAACACCGACGGAACCGAACCACCTTCACGACCTTCCAGCTCCACGAACTGGAGCGAGCTTTCGAGAAGTCCCACTACCCGGACGTGTACAGCAGAGAGGAGCTGGCCCTGAAGGTCAACCTGCCGGAGGTCCGAGTGCAGGTAACACATGCGTTTATTTCTGCTCTTCTGTAATGACGGATGGATATATGACTGTTTACATGTGTGTGTTATCTCCTAACACAACACACACATTGAAAAAAGAGATGGTTATAAAAAAACATTTTCAAAATCTCCTCCTTTAAAAGTTTATTTTAGGTTCTTGTTTATTCAAACAGTTGCAAACACGAGGAATTTAAAGAAACAGCCTGGAAATTTATTTTGCACAAGTCTTTAATATTTTGTAAGCATATTTAATTTAGTTTTAACATCATAAATATGAAACTAAAAGAATCTTCTCCCTTAAAAACATCATCTTCCTTAAATAAAAAAAAATGCTAAAAAAAAATCTGATATATAAAATAAAAATCAAATGTATTAACAAAAAGTTTAACATACTTTAAGCTATTATCACAGGTTAAAGTTCAATCAGGTGCTTAAAAATATAATTGATATAACAGTTATTCATAGATTATAAAAACATCACATAATGAAAAGTCCATAAATAAGTATCTACAATTATTTTATACATTATTACATGTTACACAGCAGTTTAAAGCTGTTGTGTTTGTAAAGGTTAAATCTTTCTTGTGATTGTTTTTACATTTTTTTCTTTCTTTGCATGTATCATTTGACCAGTTTGTTGATATGCAATTGCTTTTTTTTAATTGAGTTGAATTGAACTAAAATGTAATTATTTTTTTCCAGGTGTGGTTTCAAAACCGGCGTGCCAAGTGGCGTCGACAGGAGAAGCTGGAGGTGAGCTCCATCAAGCTCCAGGACACCTCCCCCTCCTCTCTGCTCTCCTTCAGCCGCTCTCCCACCAGCTCCCTGGGCCCCGGCCTGCAACTGGACCCCTGGCTCTCCACCCCGATCACCACCTCCACCT
>OOFC01015624.1:0-21202 GCA_900323345.1 Pseudochromis fuscus | reverse complement strand
CTATTGAATTTATTCGAACAGTTTCATGTGGTCCACCCTGACCGGATCTGATGTGACAAGGCTAAATGTATCGGCGGCACAGAGCTTGCTAGCTTGTAAAAAGCCAACAAGCTTTGTGCTAGCGATACATGAGCCACACCAGTGTTTAAGTTCAAAGCGTCAGAAAAAAGTAGTGGCTTATAGTCCGGAAAATATGGTAGGTATAAATCAAACTTCACGAGGCACGAAGCACGAAGCAGCACGAAGCTTGTTAGCTTTTTACAAGCTAACAAGCTTCGTGCTGCCTAAACATGACCCACACCTGTGTTTAAGCTGCAGGGTTCAAAGCGTCGGGGAAAAAAGTAGCGACTTACAGTCCGGAAAATACGGTAATCATTTGTTTATTGGGTAATACATATATCACTACAAAAAACGTCCAGACAGCCCTTCCTCTAGAAAAATCATATTGATTATTACATGGTTTTCCGTAATGTTGCCAACACACAGACCTCCATTGTGTATCTATCAACAGAAGTAGTGTACCATGAACAAAAGGTAAAATACTTGTTAGTAAGTGCATCCTCCTGTAAAGTACAGCTTTTAATTGCAGAGGTGGTGTACACTATGTGCTGGGAGTGCCTCTCATTGGTTGGAGTGACATGTAAATTAATATTAGCACATAAAAGTTTTCTGTTTTGTTTCATTTGGGTTCAGCTGCCTCATTATTAGTAGTCTGTTGTCACTGGTTGCCCTGTTCTGCCCATCTGATGGATCATTAATTGACCTTTTCTTCCACACTCAGAACCAGCAGACCATATTAAATCAGTTGATTCATAGCTGATTGATGGTGTTACACCTTGTGCTTTTCCTGTTTTAGCCTGGAAGAATTTGCAGTCGAGTTCACAAAGCAAATAGGACAAAAATTAAAGGCGATGCTACAATAAACAAGATATACTCTACGTTGACAGATTGGACGTATTTATTATCCTCACCATCTAAATGTGTGTAGATTATTATAGACACTTGTTGTCATTCTGCATTAGCGTGATGCCAATTTGGACACTCCTTAACGTTGTTTGTCCTGCACATTGTCTCGGATGTGATTAATTACGAGAACACGCGCCTACATAAACACACACGGACGCCCACAAAATCTGGCTCGCGGGGCTGACGTCTCAAGACAGAGTGTGTTAGTGAGGTAATGAGGCTCTGCGATCCCGGGAACTTTCCAATTAGACGCAAGACTCTCCTTCTCCTCTCTAATGAAGAAACCCCTCCATTAATCACCTGTCCTGTGCTGCAGCACTTTGAAGAGCAGACGGCGCACTCACCAGGCTTTGATACGCTACATGAAAGAGGAGTGGAGGGAGGAAGAGAGGGAAGTAGAGAGAGATCTGGGAAAGTTCAAAGAGTTGGGGAAATACGTGAAGTGGCGAATGTGGCTGCACATTCAGCAGAGAGAGGGGGGGATATTTTTTTTTAGATGAGCAACAGTTACTTTGTACCTGATCGCACACAACAAACACCACCAGCGTCGCCATAACTACCGCTTCCTCCCCACGACAGGCCTGATGCTGTCGGCCTACGCTCGCGTCGGAGCCGTGCTGGGGGACAAGGCCTTGCTGGAGAGAGCGGTGCAGGCGGCCAACTTCCTGAAGGAGCACCTGTGGGATGCCGAGCAGCAGACCATCTACCGATCCTGTTACCGCGGAGACCAGATGGAGGTGCAACAGATGTAAGAAAAAGTTTTGGTTGAAGTAGTTTCAACTGGGCGTGATTTAGTGTTGCATAACTGGATGCACCAATCAGGATGAGGATCAGAGTCTGATGCCAGTTGGTGGATTGATTGTTTTTATTTCTGGATTGATATCAGTCAAGTTTCATTATACTACACCCACACAGTCCCGATAAAGTAGATTAGTAGAAATTTTGAGTTTTAAAGTATATAAAGTGTTAACTATAGAGATAATGTCTATGGATGTTTGGCTTAACTTTAAATTGGATTTTTAATAGACTTCATAATCTGAGTTAAACTAATCAAGTGGCTATTTTCTAAAGTTAGTGCACTACAGATACCCTGTGGAGATTCTTTCAAACAAAGGTCTGTTTAGATTTGTGTTTGTCAAGTTACCTTTCATTATCATAAAGAGCTGTGCAACAATGATAATAAGGGATAAAACATTTCACTGTTTTGAATTTGTACCTACCTCCTCCTCCTTCTTTTTCTCTGGGGCATAGATAAAACAGGGGTGATTTCCTGCCACTGACTTCTTCTCGGACAGGATCCCATTCTCAGAACTTGGCCAATATTCAATCCTTTGTTACTTGGGTAATACCCTGTCTCCCGAAATTATTAAGACCTGTTCTGTATTTTTTCTGTAATGTTGAACAAACCAATGTGGGCAAAAACACAACCTCCTTGGCGAAGGTAAGAATAAACACCTTTCTAAGACAAACAAGGTGCTGCACATAGCCAACATTTAAATACAAGGGATGAAACCAATTCAGTTCAATAGCGCCAAATCATAATAAAGTCATCTCAGGACTGTATAACTGGTAAAGTCAAGACCTTGCAGTAATATCAACACCTAACAATTTCCCCATGAGCAAGCTCTTGGTGACACGGAGGGAAAACTCCCTTTTTATAGGAAGAAACCTCAGACTGAACCAGAACCAGGGTGAGTGGCTGTCTGCCTTGACTTGTTGGAGTGAGGGCAGAGCAGTTTTGTCGTTAAATGCATTTGTTTCCTTAGAAAACAGCTGCAAAGGGGATTGTTAGTTTTAACACTGAAATGAATTCTGCATTGTTTGCATCCATATTTCCTGACTTGCACTTTTTGCCTTGCCTGATTTTGCTGGTACAATGCTACTCTTGCTGACACATTACTGCCACCTGTCAACCAGTGGAATAATGTGAAACCATTGAGATAATGTCCAGAACAGTCAGCATGTGACAGACCTGCTCATCACAACATTACCACTTCCCACCACTAGTGGTCAGAAGAGGTTCCCTTAAACAATTTACCAAGTACCATATTTGGAGCTTGCATTTTGATCAGTGTATTTATACTCTTTCCTTGATGCCTGAACGTTCTCTGACAGTTATTAATGTTCATATTACTCTCTTAAGAAAATTATGCAAATAAGACTTTCACTTTTAGATGCACAAGAAGTGAGCATGTGTTACTGTGCAGGGAGGATGAACTGTTTGTATGCAAACAGGAAACCAGGATATCTGGATAAATCAGGTTATAGAGAGAAATCGGAGAACAAGCCCACATGCTCTCCAGTAACCTGGTTATTGTAAAGCTGCATTTACATGCAGCAGGTCTGGAATTTGATTACACTTCTAGCCTCTATCATAGTGTATATAGGAAACAAGATTGGCCATATTTTAAGTGAGTTATAGACGTCTGTTAAAATGACTGATGTTGAAGGGGATTTTTCCTGGTCAGTGACTGTGGTGAGAGAACTTACAGTTTTTCTTTGTTGGGTGCATAGTTGAATTTTAGTCTGCTACAATAAACTGTTTAGCCATAAAGAACTATACAAACTTATTGCTCTAGTTTTTTGTGAATTAAACATAGATAAGGCATAGGTTTTCACCATCGGGAATCCTAACCAAATATCTTGAATGAAATATTGTGGCAAAACTAAACAAAAAAACAATGTCACCTACACGACACACAGCCTGCATTTTGTTTCAAGATTAAAATGCGGTCAGATTTTTATATAAGTTACAGTAACAATGTATTTTAACGTTATACATTAATGATTGCACTGTTTTTGTTCTCATTCAAACATTCCCAGTGCAGGTTGGAAAAAGTAGGTGAACTCTTACGACGCTTGCACAATTTTCCTCTCATAGTGTTAACTTCAAATGGGAGGCGATTTCGTCTACTCATGTCTTTCCTTTCACTTGTAGTCATGTCACAAGCAGTCTGATTGCTTAATTAAATGAAGAAATAGACTTTTGGAGTCAGGAGTTAACACACCTAGAGTCCACTCAGTGTATTTCAGTCAGTAAATGAGGTGAAAGTAACCTTAGTAACACCTCAAGGGTTAAAGGAATCATTTATGTTTGTTAACATCCTTGTTCAGGAGTCTACTCTGCAAATCATAGCACATGGTAGCATAGAGCATGACTGGACACAATAGAAAAAGCAGCTGCTCCCCTCAAGTTTGCTTAAGAGTACATTGACACTGTACAATACAACTGGGAAAATGTTATAGGCTAACAAAGCTGAGATTCAGTTATTTGGGAAGAACCTACTATGTATGGTATAAAAAGTGCATACCAACATTAAGACAGTGTCATGACTTGGAGCTGCTTCACTGCTTCTGGGTTTGAACAGTTTGCCACCAATCCGCCTTTTGGACCGGCCCAGTCAGATCCCAGACACTAAACAAATCAAGATGGTTTGGATTGATCTCAAGAGAGACTGAAGCACAGACATCTTTCAGAGTAAAAAAAAGAAAGAAAAAGCCCACGCTGGTAGAAAAGCAAAGCACCACCAAGTATCCCAGCCTTTTAGAGCTTACCAAAGAGATCCCCCTTTTTTTCTCTTCCCCAAGTATCCTCGCTGTCTGAATCATCAAGCAGTGAAGAAGTAAGGGAAAAATGTCTGACCTGCCTGCCAGCTCAGGGGAACTGGGTGCACCACCAAACCCTGAGGTTTGGCCAGATCTGAACCTTTCAAACTGCGCTGAAAGCCCAACATTCCTGCTCCAATTTTGTGAAGAGTTAAGCTCCACATCAACACCAGACCTCCTAACAATATAGCTGAGTTCAAGCAGTTCTTTAAGAAGGAATCATCCAAAGTTTCTCCTTCCATTTTAATCCACAACTACCAGAAACACATCCTTCATGTTATTACTGCAAAGGTTTGAGCAGTTATTAAAAGTTAACTACCTTTTTGCACCAGCCCTACAACTCTATAATGGATGTGTTCAACACATATACAGAACACTTTTATTGTTCATATGTTACTAGCTTGCACATTATGTTTGTCTAAACTTTTTTTCACCACGGACTGGTTACTGTAAGCATTATTTTCGCAGACCAGCCTTCAAGATGTGGCAGATAAATACAGCAGAAATAAAATAACATGACCGGCATAAAAGTGAAACCTCCAACACCAAGCATATCGCTGGCGACACAGAGTGACTAGCATGAACGTATTTACTGTAATTCCTCGGCCGTTTGCGCTAGCGACATGATTCCAGCTGATTCTGAAAGCCGACAAGTGGAGCATTTCATATATATTACATACATTATGGCAGTAATACAGGGGATTGGAGTCATGCCGTGACGTGCAGCGTTCCGTACATATTACCTACATTACGGTAGTGTATGGAAGCTCCACTTGTCGGCTTTCAGAATCAGCTGGAATCACGTCGCTAGCACAAATGGCCGAGGAATTACCGTGATTTGATTGACACGTCACTTTCTGTCAGCAGCTAAATGTTCGGGGTAAAAGGGTTAAGTTGGTCATTTCCCCTTTGCAAAGAAGCTCTCCATAGATGTTTTTTACTAATTTTTGCTAGTTTGCAGGCGTATTTTTTGGGTAACGTATCTGATATGTCATATCATGTGACCAAGACAAGCGTATTGACATGTCTAGAGGCACAGGTGAAAGTTATGGAGAGAATCCGGTCATTTTTCAAAATTAAACGTCTTTCAGACTCTAATAGTCAATACAACTGAAATGATATAAATTATTTTTTCTTTCTGTGCGGCAACGCAGTAACAAATGCCTCATGGACTGGTACCGGTCCGTGGCCTGGTGTTTGGGGACCACTGGTCTAGAAGATCAGACCACATTGTGTGATAAATCATTTCAGAAAACCAGGAAATTTCCTTTTAATTGCTACTTGCAAGAAATCCAAAATGGCCACAACATGAAAGTGAATGGAATTGTCATCCTTCAGTGAGTAGATTAGACACACAAACACAAATCCAGAGTCTCTTGTTGATTCCCCAGCACCACTGCAGGTGTCCTCGTTCTGTTGGCTAGTCCTATGCCCTACTTACTGCATATGAGTGAATGTGAAATGCCACCGAATCAGCAGAAAAAAATGTGCCAGGAGTCCCACAACACACATGATGAAATGCATACATTATTAAAACACACGCATGAAGAGATACACTCTTGTAGCCAAACACTCTTGGCCTTGTTCCACAGCTTTTGTCTCATTCATAATTGTCCAATTGAGTATGGTGTCAGCACTGAGAATGCTTACCAAGGCCCTTTTTCTCCTCAAGCCATGGTGTATTTCATTCCATACATGGGTAAATCACTCTGTCATGCCAGGCACACATGGGCCATGGGCTAATTTACCAGGAGGAATGGTGGGTGCTGAGACTAACTGGGTTAATAGGCAGTGGAAATGTTGAGGAGCTGATGCCATACATTTTCTGTGGCCTGTGCTTGGCACTTAATGATTGAGAATCTTACTGGTGTCTTCAGGGACGAGAGGGAGGCCTGTGAATGGGAACACTGTGGCAAGTAGTGTCTCTGGTGGAGGTGACTCATTATTAGTTTAGTTGTCAACATGTTTGGTCACATCCAGCCTCTATTAGACTGCAGTTGGCAGACAATACTTGTCAATGATTTCTCATTTTTCCTGATGTTTGTCTGTCCATCTGTTAGGAACTTTATAGAGAAACCAAAACTGATACAAAAACCCAAGTGATTACATTTTGAGCAGGATCAGAGGAAGGGATCCTGTCAGGAACAAAAAGAAAATCCCCAGAGGTTATAATGGGCTACAAGATTTGGTAAATGGTAAATGGTAAATGGAGTACATTTATATAGCGCTTTCATGACCTAAGCTAGGTCCCAAAGCACTTTACAAGGCAACTCATTGACACACACACTCACACACCAATGGCTACAGATTTAACAAGATAGTGTTGTTATTTCACCACAAGAGGGCAACAGTGTTCAGACTATAGCATCAGTACAGCTGGATAATGCCTTGGTGAAGGTTTGTGCTCTCTGAGTGCTTTCTTGTTGCAGATTCATTGGTAGTGACGTATGAGTGTCTCCAGGTTTAATACTCCTATTGGGGTTTGGGTTAATCCTACTACCATAACCCAGTAAAACTACCGTATTTTCCGGTCTATAAGCAGCTACTTTTTTCCTACGCTTTGAACCCTGCAGCTTAAACACTGGTGTGGCTCATGTATCGGCGGCACGAAGCTTGTTGGCTTTTTACAAGCTAGCAAGCTCCGTGCCGCCGATACATTTAGTCTCGTCACATCAGACCTGGTCAGAGTGGACCACATGAAACTGTTCGAATAAACTGAATAGCAGCTTATAAACAGGTGCGCTCAATAGTCCGGAAAATACGGTATATTGCGACAAAGTTGAAAGCATACAAATTGTTTTTCCATTCATTTAAAATCATTTTTTACTCTAGGTGTAAGATTTCCTAAATGTATACAGGACCTAACACAAGTCACAATAAAGAATAAATAAAGTTTTAGGCCATACATATACTCAGGAGTAAACAGTGTATCATTTAGCTCTTAACAAGAAAGACTAGTTTGTGAAGAGTCTCAGTCGTTCAGGTCATTTGCTTTCTACTTCCTGGCCAATTCATTAAAAATGTAACTCTTCAACCTCAGAACTGATAAAGTTATAAAAGGACTTTGTAATTTACTAATTTGTAATTCTTTCCACAGATGTCATTCAGAAGTAAAAAGTGCATTTGCTATGCACTCCTTTTAGCGACAGATTAGTGTATTTGTTGCTCAAGTTCAGAGTACGAACGAACTACAATTCTCATGTTACCGGTAATAAGGAGCAGCTACTACAACTACTTTGTAATATTTTTTGGGCAGAAATTGGTTGCTAGAGCATAAAGGAACGAGTTTCTGTAATTCATCAGTCAAATAAAGACCAAGGCTTTTATTTACCAAAACTACAGAGGGTATCCAGCCTCTATTTGAGGTTTGTATTATTTCTAATTTCTTCTGTTTGATAAGTTTTAGTCGTCACATTTCGGTATGAAACGTTGTTTTAATGCTTCAATCTGGATCAGGAGTGAAGCAGATCGGTCTCTGTGCTACACTGTTAATATGAACTCAACACAAGAAACCCTTCATTTCCCAATTTGCCTTTTAGTGTGAAATATTTGCTGGCATACCATATGTAACTCAGTGATCACTTTTTGTCCCCGGTGTGTTTTTGTGGTCTGGACCATAGACTGACTATACAAATGGACAAACCAAGTAGGGCTCAAAAATAAGCTTATTCAGAAGTGCGAAAAAGTGCAATACTCCTGACAGCCACTGGAGACTGACTTCAGTTCACAAATCTTAATTTTCAATCAGTAAATACTCTTAATGTCATCATTTAAAGTAAGCTCTTCTCAGTGATCTGAAAAGAAACATCTTTATTAAATACATGTTAAGCTTCAATAGAGGAATATTTAGAGGCGTGGTTAGCTTGATTAAATATTAGAGACCTGGTCCTTAACTTTGAGCCCAAGCTGTGCTGAGATAGTGTCATAAATATTTACTTCCACCTTCCTCCCTCACACTTAGTTTTTCACACAACAATAAGTCAGTCGTATCGTTGCCTTTGGAGTGCACCCAGTGGCCTTTAGAGGGATGTAGTGAGCGGTTTGAGAGAGGAGACGCAGCGACAGAAAGTTAAAGATAAAGTATGAGGCGTGACAACACATGGGCTGGTGCACAATTAGATGAAAAATATGGACATGTGAAATGAAGTCCTGGGCTCTCCAGATTATCACAGGAAAACAAACAGCAGCCACAGTGTCTGAGTAATGAGTCAAACAGGGAAATCTCTCTGGATGGCTTATAGTTTCCCTCTTTGTTTCCCATCTTTCTCTCTCCTACTCACCTCTCCTGTTATTCCTCCATGTGACATTATTATATGATATTTCAGATGTAATTGCACAGTGTAAAGAGTATATTCTGTATTACGAGCGAGCATATTAAATTAGTCTCGAACATAAAGGTCGCCGCTGTTGTAAAAGTGATGAGACTCAATGTGTTTGCGTGACCCAAATCGCCCCAATAGGTTTCTACCTCTGAGGCTTATTGAGCAGGGGAGGGGGGGTGGAGTAGCTGCTGTATCAGGGAACCATTATGAAGCTATTATTCTAAAACTGTCTCCCAGTGCTATGATACGGCCGGCTGACAAGGTGTTTTATCTTCGCTCTCAGGGAAATGACTCATTTAACACGCGCTGTTGAAAGTGAGAATGAAAAGGCTGTCAAGTATTTTCTGAAAGGCTTGTACGTTTCTTGTGTTTGTGTGTCGCTGAGGTTCTCTTGAGGCTGTCACCCCCGTGGCTGGAGTCACCTCAGCCAGATGACATGTGGCTGTGTGTGACTGAAGAGGGTGTTCGCTTAGAAAAATGCATTTTCAGGAGTGTTGGTGTGGCAAGAGGCAGCGAGGGTACAACTGAGGGAAGTTTTTTGGGAGGAAGATGTGCTGAGATACTGTGCTGGGTTGTTTTTCACTTTTACACACATACTTAGAAAATCATAAAATAGTTTAGTATAACAGAAAATAACCAAATCATAGAAATAGAAGAATTTTCCATCATTATAATACAGTTTGAAGTTTTATTCTGAATGAAATATTATCCAATTATTGACTTTTTAATACTTCATCAAGGATATTTAACATGTAAAAACAGATACTGGTGAAAACACAGTTACCGTATTTTACGGACTATAAGCCGCTACTTTTTTCCGGCGCTTTGAACCCTGCAGCTTAAACACCGGTGTGGCTCATGTATCGGCGGCACGAAGCTCGTTGGCTTTTTACAAGCTAGCAAGCTCCGTGCCGCCGATACATTTAGCATCGTCACATGAGACCCGGTCAGAGTGGACCACATGAAACTGTTCGAATAATTTCAATAGCGTCTTATAGACAGGTGTGCTCAATAGTCCGGAAAATACGGTAATCACATTTTTGTTGTGAAAGCTTCTGTAATTATGTAACTTACTTATCAGTTAAAATTTAGAAATATATGTGCAGTTTCAGACCTGAATCTAACACTTTAATGTATTAAACTGAAACAAATATTTGTACAAATTTGAATAAGTATAGTCATAATACATGGAGAATAATTTTGGGAAAATTGGGAATTGGAGATTTTATTGTTATTCACAACATCACTGTTTTGTTGCATTTTACAGTAGACAGTACACAGTTTATTTTTGTAATTTTTTTCTGATACATTTTTGTGTATTTAAAAATAAAATTACAGGAAAAATCTGTAAAACAAAGTAATTATTCATTACTAATATCAAGTAATTATATTTAAACTAATAAAATAAATACAGACTTTTTTTAACAGTACCCAAGTAGTCCCACTTTTATTTTTCTATTTTTGTAGTTTATGAGTGAGTTTATGAGTTTATCCAGTGTAATAAGTAATAACAATTGCTTCTTTAATATTTCACTACAGGACTAAATTTATGCAGATTAAATAAAACGTTTACATATAAAACAGTGGCTTACAGGTTGAATTTGAGCATTTTGTATGGGCCTCTTATTATTATTGGGCCTCTTGTTATTTTTTTTAGTATTTCAGGTGTGTTAGTTTAACATTCAAGTTCTTACTACTGCCTGTATCCTCCACCATTTGACTTCAGTGCACCAAAGGTTGAAGTCAAATGATGCAAGATTTTGTAATTTGTGATTTTGTATCAATGGTAAACTGAAAGCCAAAACAATAAAGATTAGACCCTGGTATCAAGTATAAACCAGAATTTTCTATACAGATGACTTTCACCTTTTAGTTGCTGTTATTTAAAAATAGCTGCTTTTCCTCTGCTGCCACCTTGAGGTTGATATTTTTAGTTTTGAATGTAGTTTCTCAGCATGTAGGGAATGAACTGCAGTAAAATAAAGGAGAGCATATTTGTATTTGCCAATCCAACAAGTTAATATTTATACATTTATTTCAGTAAAAATTTCACCCGGGCTTGTCCTTGTTTGCTCATCACTGTGTGGAGTGAGCTCATATTTGTATTCTGTGACCACTGGAGGTGAACAAATGCACAACTTCAGTCCACACACACTGATTTAATATTGTGGTTGGAGATGCCTTGACTTTACAACGAGCACCCTGATTGGCTCAAAATTTAAGTCTGTGTAGTAGTAGTAAAACTTCTTGTATTCTCATCAACCTCAACAATATTCTGTTTTTTGTACTAACAACTGTTAGTAACCTCAACAGCATGAAGATCATGACCATACTAACCACTACTCTGTGTATACATTCACTGTGTCACAACTGTAGAGCACCAGGAATAAACATGGGGCTTCAACCTCTATAAATGTTACAGTTTTCAATACAATGAGACTTTACAGAGTGATTGGTGTAAGTATAGATATTTTCTTTTATTCTAAATCTTTGCTTTTTTGAGGTTGGTCATGAAATTATATTTACCAAGGGTTCACACTGCACACGTCACGTGACAAGATTACGTAATAAGTGAGTGGGAAGGTGCGAGTAGACAGTCGCAACACGTAAGTTGAAAATGTTTTTCCGATTTGCGTCACGTGGTATTGCCGTTTCCCCGGCGTCACCGAACAGCAATGGAGGATGGACTTACTGTCGACGTCTGTATCCGTACAGAGCTTTATCACACAACTTTAACTCTGTACCAAGACGTTGATGAGCTGTTATGTTGGGTCAGCAGTGGCTCAGCGGGTTGGGACTTGGCTTGGGAACCGAAGGATTGCTGGTTCAAGTCCCAGCCCAGATAAAGTTTTTATTTGTAGGGTGTAAATGACATTTTGTTGTGTGTTTGTACTGTGTGAAGCATGCAGAATGACAAATACAGTTTGCTTCTTCTTCTTATCTGTTTTTGGGACTTCAACAACAGGTCAACAACAACAGGTCTCATTCATTATGGATGGCGGAAGTGGCGGTCACTGTGGTTACCGGAGGAGTGGCTGTATCACCAGTACACGTCCGATAGTACACTTCCGCGAGTACATGCGAGGTGAAATTTGCGTCGACCCCTGTCTGAACGCCGCCTTCGAAAAACTCTAACAAGATATTTCACCACAAGAGGGCAGCTTTATTTAGTCCCTAACATCAGTACAGCTGCATTTTGCCTTGGTGGAAGTTTTTCTCCATTCTCCTTCTTGTGATTTACATTAAACTGTTCTGTCCAGTGAAAGAGTGCCTGCTGTCTGCTTTCCACTTGACTGATGAGTCAATCTCCATCTGTCTGTCGGGGGAAAATATTCAGGGATGTGACTTCTCACCTCGTCATGACCTCTCAAAGTCATGCACTTCATCTCCACAAAAGCCTCCTCCTGTTCTCAGCCTCTTGACCACCAGCCATCAGGCTGTCCCTGACACAGCACTATCTGGACCTCCTGTCACCGTCTGTCCCCCTGCACTCACTCAGATGGGGCGCCACTGTGAGAATACTGGGGGGGAAACAGCGCAGGGGGAATAACAGGGGAATTTAGAAACTGATTTTGAGATAATGATGGAGTTTGTTGACTTAAAATTGACATTGGGAAGGACGTGTCTTAAACAATAAATCACATTTAGCATGAGAAAGAATATATAGGCATTAAAGTCCAGGTGTGGAGAGGATTTCAAAGTTGGATCGGATGAAAAGAAATGAAAAAATGATTTGGGAAGAATAGTTAGGAGAAGAAAGAGGTGACACTCTGATGCTATAATCAGATTTATCTAATTATCGTCCTACTTCACTTGAAAGTCCAGAGACTGTATCCACAGTTATGTATGAATATTTTTGCCTTCACCACAGAGAAGGCAGATGAATAATTTTTTATGGGGAAAATGCTTTAGGGAGAGATTAAACTCAGCCTGCTATGTGTATTGTAATGTAGCCCTGTAGTGTCCCAAATAATTTCTGCAGGCTCTTTGTAGTTTATCTTCAAAGTCATTTCTATACTGTCTTGACAGAAACCACGTCTTGATCATCTTCAGGCGTTATAAACAAGTATTTTCTCTATAAAAGATGAAGGGGGGGAAAACACGAGAAGCTGAACTAGTTCACCGGCAGTAACTCGACTCCACGCTTCTCATCATTGATCTGTCAATAAATTCTTAATGAAAAATGTCCTCATTCCTCACTCTTCTTATTCTGCCGCTTTGGATTTTTAATTTTCCTTTTTCCTGTGTGTTCTCCAGATCTCCGCCCATCTCCGGCTTCCTGGATGACTACGCCTTCATCGTGTGCGGCTTGCTGGACCTGTACGAGGCCACGCTGCAGACGGACTGGTTGCAGTGGGCCGAGGAACTGCAGCTCAGGCAGGACGGGCTGTTCTGGGATGACCAGGGCGGAGGCTACTTCTGCAGTGATCCCAGTGACGGCACTGTGCTGCTGCAACTCAAAGAGGGTGAGGGACGGATACATTGATATTGATGATCTCATATCGTCAGTATAGCTCTGAAAGCAAACATAATTTTCTTCTTGAAATTACCTTCCTTGGTAGTAAAAATTGGCCTTTTATGTGACTTCAGATCTTTTTTTTTTTAACTTGTCTCTAACGTAATAGTACTGAATGTGAGTACCTGGCCCGACATGTGACAGACATTAAACCTTTCACCAGTTTGGACTGTTACAGGTCCACATAATCCATATACCAGGACAGAACAGAAAGCTATAGGAGTCCACATGCTGTGTTTATTAATGCAAATTTACCCAAATGCAAGTGGCTTCCGCAAGATTTAGCACCGATATCGTTGCTCGTGACCTTTGTTGACAAGATGGTCGGACATATTGCAGTTATTTTGCATTCGTGCCGAAAAAGGGAATTACAATTCGGAAATTTTGGCATAATAGCGTATCAACCCAGCTAGCTCAATTGGTAGAGCATGAGTATCCCAACCTTAAGGCTAATTCATACTTTCCGCTAAGGTGGCACGCGCCACTAGTAGACTACTGACACACTCAATTAATTCATACTTCATTTCTGCAGCTTGCTGGTGTGCTTGGCAGAATCGCTCCATGCATGCGCACTAGTGACTTGAATTTTACTACCGGTGATACAGCAGGGGGCGGAGTAGAGCTTTTGGTTGGTTTGTGAGCAGCAAAGAAACAAAGAACAAGAGGTCGCTTTGGCATTCAAATAGCTTCTGTAACAACAAGGAAGCAGAAAAGAAAAAGGATGGTGACCCCCCGACAATGAGAAGAGGATCTCAATTGCTTGGTGATTTTGGCATAAGAGTGCGAAAGAAGAGCAAGAAAACGCAAAAGAAAATACAGCGTCCGGCGCAAGCACAGTGCAGTTAACTTGTATTGATTTTCACACATGCGCAGTTGCTCGTGCCCTCCGCGCCAAGGCGACGCGATCACACTTTTTGAGCGTTGCAGTTTCAGCTCCATGCCTGTCCGCTCAAGCGTTTGCTGACTTTTCGGATGACGGGTTTTACATCATGCAGACGCTTGCACACCAACACGCACAGGCGGACGCGGAAATGATGTGACGTGTGTGATGCCTTTTAGGTTATTAGGATATCCAGAAATTTCCTAAGTAGCAGTGGACTGTTGGAACTTATGTGGATGATGATTGGTTGGCAACAATATCATAATGCACACACTTTGTGAGAAATTCTACTCTCAGTTGAAAAAATGCATGCAATACAGTGTTGTTTTTATTGTATAAAAAATCAACAGACATTTCACCTTTTTCTTTATCTTTAGTGTGTCATGTGATTAACTCCTCCAGACTAACTATGATTATTAGTGTTTTATAGAAGCTTCCATTAAGTTTTTGGAGGCAGTTAAAGATGATTGAATCACCTCAACATCAGGGCACCGTGAATGTTGTATCGAGCCTTGTGCCAGTTCCTCTTGTCGCTTAGTGTTTAGTTGGATAAGTGAGAACTTTCTCCAGCTGGTAGCACATACAGGAAAAGTCAAGGGATGAGCAGAGTAGCTAATAGGGCTGTCACTTTAAAAAGAAATTAAGGTAGAACAAATTTGAAATGAGGCATAATTTGTTAGGATAAATTCATACTCTGCCCAATACACCAGCTGCCTTATACAAAGTGGATCTTTGTTCCTGACTTTACCCTTCATGATGTAGAACCCAAATACTTCCTCACGCTGCTTCATAATGTTTCAGTGGTGTGATTGTCCTGTCAAAGGTTCAATGCAATAGGGCAAACTTTTCACCACATGTTTGAACAAATACTTGAATTTCAAATTAAAAGTGATGCCCCTACGAACCAAGGTTTATCCTCTGGAGACAGGAACCGTCTGTCCACAACATAGACTGTATATAGAAATGGACAAAGCAAGCGTGACTTCATCCATTGGTTTGTGGAAGCCAAGAGACTGGGTTAGGGTTAGGGCCATGTTGGTTGTTTGGAGCTAGAAATGACCATATTTGGAGGAGTGAGGAGGCGGGTCTCACCTTTGAACCTGAGGTCACTGCCCAATGTGTATGAGACTCAACTTCAGCGCTGTTGTTAATGGAGACCAGACGTGTCGAATAATGGTGGATTTACACTGGTACCTACTCGCTTCGCTTTGGTTTTGGGGCATTTACACTGGTGAAAAAGTACCTGGAACTTGTTACCTGTTACAACTTTTCGTACCTCCTCTCCTTCGGTTCCAAAAAAAGTACCCAGTCAGGTTGGAGCAGGTATTAAAATCTTATTGGTCGGAATCATCACTGCGTCGTTGTGTCATCACTGAGCTGCACGTAATCTGTCCCCGCAAACACGCCCTTTTAAATCTTCAGCAAACAGTGCAGACCTGTTTGAAATAACAACAATAAGAGAAATGGCATCGGTTAGAAATCCTGCCCCATGGACTCAGGACGTGGTGCAAACCTTTCTGTCATTAGTCGCCGACGAGAAAATTCAGCGGGAGCTGGACAGTCAGAAACAAAAGAATCGCATAAAAGATGATGTCATGTATGACGGCCAGCTACACGGAGGAGGGACTAACCTCAGCAATGAAAATGCAACCGAGGGGGGCCGATCCTGAGCGATCCGAGGCGAAGTGAGTAGGTACCAGTGTAAATGCGCCATAAGCTAACTGTGACACTAAATCTTCCTCTTTTTGAGGACTAATATCTACTTAATGATGTAATGATTTCAGATGGACCACCAGGTTACTGATGAGAATAATTAACTTCATCTAATAACATCAGATTTTTGAATTGAAGTCAATTGGAGTTTTTTGGAGTCAACTTCTAGTGGTCATCAGAAGTACTGGACTGTTTTGCACTGTTAACCCCACTCGCTGCATCCATTTCTATATACACTCAATGATTCAATATATCATAGTAATCCATCCAGAATTTGTTCACATCAGATATTTCAGACTGGACCAAGGTGGTGCACTGTTGCAGCATTGAAAGTTCTGTTTAGTTGTAGGAAATAATTAACGAACTGATGCTGTAGGCTCTGGTAGATTTAGAGCTGCAAGTGGAGATGTGAAGGATTAACACCCCTACTGCAGCAGTCCTCTGTCGTTTGTACAAGTTTAAAGCTGTATGACTCAGACAGATGAATAAATACGAAGTTTGAGGCCTGCAGACGGTTTCCTAATATCGACACAATCAGACCACAGACGAGGCACGAATGGATCGCTGTAATTTATTTGAACAAAAGAAGAGTTAACGGATGGGTGTAATCATTCATTCATTCATCTACTCACCTGCCATCCATCTCTTTCCCGCCTGCCTATACCCTTCACCCTATCGATCTGTTCGGGGCTTAACAAGATGGAAGCTCCTGCTGTAATACCCCTGCCAGTTTCACTCCATCGCCACACTTAAACCATAAGAGGGGAAAGAGGCAAGGACAGATGGAAGGATAGATGGATGATAAGGGAGAGGGAGCTGAGGAATATTGACCTACTCTATGTTACCTTCAGTACTGTGCGAGCCTCAGTCATTCAAGCTGAACCTCTCTAACCCTGAAAGCACTCACAGACCCGATGCTCTGATTCTTCGGCTGCTTTGATCACCAGACCTGTCAAATAAGTCTCCATTCGGTCTCTCAGTCTGTCTCCGTCTGACAGATTGGAGCAGCATCACAATGAATCCGAAATCCACTTTCCATCTCTGCCTCGTTTTATCTCACTTACATCTTAACTTCATCTTGATTTTTTTTTTTTTTTTTTTTTATTATTTCATTCATTACATTCTCCTTCTTTGTTACCTTCAGACTTTGACTTTTTTGTCCAAGAGTAGAGATACACATTGGCACAAAATTTAAGAAGTCTATAAAAGGTTAACCTTGTAGAGTTGACTGTGTGACATTTGGAAATGATAAATGATTCTACCTGCTTGCAAAGTTTCCCACAAAACGGCACACAATCATTTGTCTTTTTAGTTTCAGACGTGCTTTTTGAATTTTATTTACAAAGAATATGTTGAAAGAAGGTATTTCCTTCAACTGTAAAGTGACAGAATTTATAAATTTTTCTACCCTCTGGTCTCCATAAAGTTACAGCTTCTGACTTTAAACCCTTGACATTTTCTTTCATTGGATTTTTATTTTTTGTGACTGATCTCTACAGCTTTGGACGGATTGCCATGAATTTGATACAGACGTTCAAGGGCCCTTCATTAAAATCTCTTTACACCTTTTGCCATCATCAGGTCAGGTTAATTAACCTTATACTTGATTCAGGAATGAATAACAACAAAATTAATGACATTACCATAAGCCTTTAGCTGTACTTATTTCACAAGGGGATTTTAGCATTTAGCACTTTAGCTGTACCTAAGTAAAATCTCATAGAGCTGCTACTATAGCTGTAGAATAGCAGAACAAGCTGTTTTTGACATTACACAATGATCTGGAAATACAAACAAATGTTTTTCTGCTATCAAAAACATTCACAGAGGGACTTTGTATGAACTAGGTATGTAAGACCCTCTTTCTGAATTATTACACAAGATGTCTGCAGCATATTTGTCGAGTCTATATTAAAAATGGACGAAGCTGACGTGGCAGCACCTTTCAGTTTGTGGGCTCCCGTTTTGAAGGCAGGAGTTTGGTGTTTGAATGTCCCCATGTTGGTTTTCTGGTACCAGAAGTGACCATATTTGGATGTGAAGGGTAGTGTGAGGAGATGGGTCTGACCCTTGAACCTGAGGACACATCTAGTAGATTAGACCAATGCGCTTCTGCATTGGTCTCATACTTGCCACCCAGTGACTATGTCCATTTTGTCTACAATCTACACTTGTTACTTATTACATATACGTTAATACCAATATATACCAATACACAAGCTACATTTGACTTGTATGTGCACAAAACTACATAAATGTGTAACATCAATAGGGACTGACCAATATGGGATTTTTTGAGACCAAGAACTAACTGAGGTGGTAAAAAATTAACTGATTACTGACCTTGTCTGTAAGTGTTGTGCACCGATTTTGCACTAGAACTGATGCTTTACAAGCAAATAACTTAAATAAAGGATATTTATTGTACATTACGTCTTTGGCCAGGCCCGCCATGCCCCCCGCCGCCCAATGATCTTTGGAGGAGGGAATCCCACGTCTGAAAGAGCATGAAAGCTCCTTCACCCCAGTTCATGGTCTGGTTGGCCCACTTCCTTATTGCCTCCATGATCCAACACTTGAATTTGTTGTTTTCTGTTTTAATAATCCTTGACCCTGTCCAGTTCATGGTATGGCAGGGGGTGTGGCCAGGCTAGTGGATCTGTCAGATCCATCGGGCTGGGTACGCCTACAGGAAGATCAGCTTTTAAATAACACGTCACAGTTGTCAGATGATGCCTCTGAAGAAGACTGCAGTTTGATAGTTGAAACGTGAGGTATTTAAATCTTCCCAATTACCTATTTGATTGTCTTGATAAAAGAATCATTAGCGATATCGTTGAAGAAGATGTAATGAACATTTTTAAGCTATGCTCTATTCAGTGTTAAGTTTAAAGTTGCAGATCTGCAAAAACTTGGCTTCGAGAGGGTTTTGTACCAAAGGACTGATGGGATATAAATATAAATGGGTCTGACCTTCATGTGCTCTCCAGCCTGTCTTCAGCTGCCAGTCCACTCCTCTGACTGATGGCTGCTGGCAAGTCAGAGAAACTGACACCTTGTAGACATGCAGATATTTAGCTTTGATCTGCCCGAACAGTGTTTCCTCTTTGGATCTAGTTGCCTGTTTCTCTTTTGTTTTTGCTCTCGTGCTGCTGTGTGAGACAACAAACCATCTACTTCAACAGCTCCCACTTGTATTCTGTTGTTATTCTCTTGTCATCGCTACTCAGTTTAATATATTCCTGTATAAGGCAGTATATGCTGTCAGTAGGCTTTTCACTCTCCAAATGGATGTCAATATACAACAATTTGAGAGTTTCCTTTTCCTACAGGATTCATTTTTCATCAGAAATTCAGGGGTTTTGGTTTGTTTGTGTTTGACATGAACTTTTTTTGTGTGTGTTCATGGGCTGAGAGATTTTCAGAAGCACTTCCTAAAGTGGCTAGGCTAACACTAGCATTCTTTTCAAGTGTTAAAAAGAGGTTATGGTTCACCTGTGTTTGTCTGTTAGTGACATTTCGGACAAACTGCTGAACAGATCTCGTTTATTGTTTTGTATATATCCCAAAGGAACAAATGATTAAAAGAACATAAAAGAAGATCCTGTCCAGAAAACAAATCCCAAAATCCTCATCACATATAAAAACTTTAAAAGGATAGTGGTGCGATTTCACCACAAGAGGGCAACAGTGTTCAGTCAGTGTCATCATCCACGTGGATTATGCTTTGTCAGAGGTTTGTGTCTGTGCCGGCTGTGGTTGGTTGGATTTCTAGCAACATTACAAAAAAAAAAGAAAAGAGAAGAAGGATATTATCCTAGGAAAGAACAATTTGGGGAAATGTAACAAAATAAGGATAAATGTTTATTAATCCCTGCAGGTGAAATTATTGTGAAGAAGAAGCAGAAAATAGACAATAGTACAATTCCCATGGAGCACCATACACAAGTGGTTTCCTTTTTACAGATGTCTTTATTCACCTATGACACCGTGAAAACTAAAGAAAAACACAGACAAAAAACAATTAACTCTTAAGAAAAATAAAGACAACTTTAGACATTAAACACTTGCAAACATATTCGAAAAATAAAATACAGACATAGACATACCTCGTTGGCTGCGTGCTCTGTAAGGAATTAGGCTTGTTCTTCTTTCCTATTAGCTACTTTTAGCTCCTTTTCCCGATAAACTTCTTGTCAATTAACGCTTATACTGCAGCACAGCCTGTGCATGACCTCTACTTCACTTCACTTGCACTTCGCTACAGCGCCATCTTATGGAGGCATGTAAAACTACACAACATAAAATAAACTACAAGCAATATAAACATACACACAAGACATAAAATAAAATGTGGCAGTTACAAATAGTTTAACAATCATCAACAATGTGGCAGATGAGAATAATGGTCATTAACAGTCCTCCACTTGGACACACAAAAAGATGTTAGCAGTGACTGGTAAGTCAAGTTGAAGGGTAAATTAAAACAATAAGTGATAAAACACTCTGTGCACTCAGCAGCTGCTGCTGCTGCAAATCACCATTAACTGTGTCTTTTCATGGTTCATCTGTTACAACTGGTTAATGTTTTAACGAGATAGTTTTGCTATTTCACCACAAGAGGGCAACAGTGTTCAGTTTACATTATCAAAGCAGCTGGATTATGCCTCAGCTGAAGTTTGTGCTTTCTGAGTGCTCTCTAATTTTAAGCTTTTTTTTTTTTTTTTTATGTGTGGTATAGAAACATAAAGCTTAAGTAGCTAGTATTAAACTGGTGCCATGTGTTAGCATTCAACCTCTGCACAACAACAAACAACCTCAAAACTGAGAAGTGTGTCTGGTAGATTGTCAGTTTGAATGTTCCTGGTTCCACACAAGCCCCGTAAGCCTGCAACAGATAGCTGAGTGTGAGCTGTTCAGACAGGAGCAAGATATCACAGATGAGTGGAGGAACAGGGAAAAGCTAATAGTTATTGTAGTTATGAACCGCTGACTGATCGGATATGGCGTGTGTGTGTATGTGTGTGTGGAGAGGACTGTCCCCTGCGCGCCGTCACACCTGCATCTGTGTGTTTATGGGAGCTGACGCGCGAGAGGTTTTTCTCATCTGACGAGGATTGACGGTGCCATTACGGCGGCGGCGCTGCGCGGGGTTGAAGCCCATTAGTGACGCTACAGCCGGCGCACTGTGGACGCCTG